>JARNME010000404.1:6254565-6412770 GCA_030179655.1 Scaptomyza flava | reverse complement strand
TTATGGCAGTCGAAAGATTTGACCGATTCCCATGTCTATATTTTGGCTAAAAATTTTAACATACAAATTGACCAAAAATCGAGTTGTATTAATATGTAAATATGTAAATGCAGTTTTATTCTAGGGGCAAAAACATGACTTTTAAGACATTGCTTTTGAAAATCGGATCAGTATTGACGAAGTTATGGCAGTCGAAAGATTTTAGCAATTCCCATGTCTATTTTTTGGCTAAAAATTTTAACATGCAAATTGACCAAAAATCGAATTGTATTAAAATGTAAATATGTAAATGCAGTTTTATTCTCGGGGTCAAAACATGACTTTTAAGACATTGCTTTTGAAAATCGGGTCAGTATTGACGAAGTTATGGCAGTCGAAAGATTTGACCGATTCCCATGTCCATTTTTTGGCATACAATTTTATCATGAATATTGACCAAAATCGAATTGTATTAAAATGTAAATATGTAAATGCAGTTTTATTCTAGGGGTCAAAACATGACTTTTAAGACATTGCTTTTGAAAATCGGGTCAGTATTGACGAAGTTATGGCAGTCGAAAGATTTGACCGATTCCCATGTCTATTTCTTGGCATACAATTGTAACATGAATATTGACCAAAATCGAAGTTTATTTAAATGTAAAAATGTAAATGTAGTTTTATTCTTGGGGTCAAACCATGACTTTTAAGACATTTCTTTTGAAAATCGGGTCAGTATTGCCGAAGTTATGGCAGTCGAAAGGTTTTAGCAATTCCCATGTCTATTTCTTGGCTAAAAATTTTAACATGCAAATTGACCAAAAATCGAATTGTATTAATATGTAAATATGTAAATGCAGTTTTATTCTAGGGGTCAAAACATGACTTTTAAGACATTGCAAATTGACCAAAAATCGAGTTGTATTAAAATGTAAATATGTAAATGCAGTTCTATTCTAGGGGCAAAAACATGACTTTTAAGACATTGCTTTTGAAAATCGGGTCAGTATTGACGAAGTTATGGCAGTCGAAAGATTTTAGCAATTCCCATGTCTATTTTTTGGCATACAATTGTAACATGAATATTGACCAAAATCGAAGTTTATTTAAATGTAAATATGTAAATGCAGTTTTATTCTAGGGGTCAAAACATGACTTTTAAGACATTGCTTTTGAAAATCGGGTCAGTATTGACGAAGTTATGGCAGTCGAAAGATTTTACAAAATCCCATGTCTATTTTTTGGCTAAATATTTTAACATGCAAATTGACCAAAAATCGAATTGTATTAATATGTAAATATGTAAATGCAGTTTTATTCTAGGGGCAAAAACATGACTTTTAAGACATTGCTTTTGAAAATCGGATCAGTATTGACGAAGTTATGGCAGTCGAAAGATTTTAGCAATTCCCATGTCTATTTTTTGGCTAAAAATTTCAACATGAATACTGACCAAAAATCGAATTGCATTAAAATGTAAATATGTAAATGCAGTTTTATTGTAGGGGTCAAAACATGACTTTTAAGACATTGCTTTTGAAAATCGGGTCAGTATTGACGAAGTTATGGCAGTCGAAAGATTTGACCGATTCCCATGTCTATTTTTTGGCTAAAATTTCAACATGAAATTGACCAAAAATCGAATTGCATTAAAATGTAATATGTAAATGCAGTTTTATTCTAGGGGCCAAAACATGACTTTTAAGACATTGCTTTTGAAAATCGGGTCAGTATTGACGAAGTTATGGCAGTCGAAAGATTTGACCGATTCCCATGTCTATTTCTTGGCATACAATTGTAACATGAATATTGACCAAAAATCGAAGCTTATTTAAATGTAAATATGTAAATGCAGTTTTATTCTAGGGGCCAAAACATGACTTTTAAGACATTGCTTTTGAAAATCGGGTCAGAATTGACGAAGTTATGGCAGTCGAAAGATTTGACCGATTCCCATGTCTATTTCTTGGCATACAATTGTAACATGAATATTGACCAAAAATCGAATTGTATTTAAATGTAAATATGTAAATGCAGTTTTATTCTAGGGGCCAAAACATGACTTTTAAGACATTGCTTTTGAAAATCGGGTCAGTATTGACGAAGTTATGGCAGTCGAAAGATTTGACCGATTCCCATGTCCATTTTTTGGAATACAATTTTAACATGAATATTGACCAAAAATCGAATTGTATTAAAATGTAAATATGTAAATGCAGTTTTATTCTAGGGGCCAAAACATGAGTTTTAAGACATTGCTTTTGAAAATCGGGTCAGAATTGACGAAGTTATGGCAGTCGAAAGATTTGACCGATTCCCATGTCCATTTTTTGGCATACAATTTTAACATGAATATTGACCAAAAATCGAATTGTATTAAAATGTAAATATGTAAATGCAGTTTTATTCTAGGGGTCAAAACATGACTTTTAAGACATTGCTTTAGAAAATCGGGTCAGTATTGACGAAGTTATGGCAGTCGAAAGATTTTAGCAATTCCCATGTCTATTTCTTGGCATACAATTGTAACATGAATATTGACCAAAAATCGAAGTTTATTAAAATGTAAATATGTAAATGCAGTTTTATTCTAGGGGTCAAAACATGACTTTTAAGACATTGCTTTTGAAAATCGGGTCAGTATTGACGAAGTTATGGCAGTCGAAAGATTTTAGCAATTCCCATGTCTATATTTTGGCATACAATTGTAACATGAATATTGACCAAAAATCGAAGTTTATTTAAATGTAAATATGTAAATGCAGTTTTATTCTAGGGGTCAAAACATGACTTTTAAGACATTGCTTTTGAAAATCGGGTCAGTATTGACGAAGTTATGGCAGTCGAAAGATTTTACAAAATCCCATGTCTATTTTTTGGCTAAATATTTTAACATGCAAATTGACCAAAAATCGAATTGTATTAAAATGTAAATATGTAAATGCAGTTTTATTCTAGGGGCCAAAACATGACTTTTAAGACATTGCTTTTGAAAATCGGGTCACTATTGACGAAGTTATGGCAGTCGAAAGATTTTACAAATTCCCATGTCTATTTTTTGGCTAAAAATTTTAACATGCAAATTGACCAAAAATCGAATTGTATTAAAATGTAAATATGTAAATGCAGTTTTATTCTAGGGGTCAAAACATGACTTTTAAGACATTGCTTTTGAAAATCGGGTCAGTATTGACGAAGTTATGGCAGTCGAAAGATTTGACCGATTCCCATGTCTATATTTTGGCTAAAAATTTTAACATGCAAATTGACCAAAAATCGAATTGCATTAAAATGTAAATATGTAAATGCAGTTTTATTCTAGGGGCCAAAACATGACTTTTAAGACATTGCTTTTGAAAATCGGGTCAGTATTGACGAAGTTATGGCAGTCGAAAGATTTGACCGATTCCCATGTCTATTTTTGGCATACAATTGTAACATGCAAATTGACCAAAAATCGAATTGTATTAAAATGTAAATATGTAAATGCAGTTTTATTCTAGGGGCCAAAACATGACTTTTAAGACATTGCTTTTGAAAATCGGGTCAGTATTGACGAAGTTATGGCAGTCGAAAGATTTGACCGATTCCCATGTCTATATTTTGGCTAAAAATTTAACATGCAAATTGACCAAAAATCGAATTGCATTAAAATGTAAATATGTAAATGCAGTTTTATTCTAGGGGCCAAAACATGACTTTTAAGACATTGCTTTTGAAAATCGGGTCAGTATTGACGAAGTTATGGCAGTCGAAAGATTTGACCGATTCCCATGTCTATTTTTTGGCATACAATTTTAACATGCAAATTGACCAAAAATCGAATTGTATTAAAATGTAAATATGTAAATGCAGTTTTATTCTAGGGGCCAAAACATGACTTTTAAGACATTGCTTTTGAAAATCGGGTCAGTATTGACGAAGTTATGGCAGTCGAAAGATTTGACCGATTCCCATGTCCATTTTTTGGCATACAATTTTAACATGAATATTGACCAAAAATCGAATTGTATTAAAATGTAAATATGTAAATGCAGTTTTATTCTAGGGGTCAAAACATGACTTTTAAGACATTGCTTTTGAAAATCGGGTCAGTATTGACGAAGTTATGGCAGTCGAAAGATTTGACCGATTCCCATGTCTATTTTTGGCTAAAATTTTAACATGCAAATTGACCAAAAATCGAATTGCATTAAAATGTAAATATGTAAATGCAGTTTTATTCTAGGGGCCAAAACATGACTTTTAAGACATTGCTTTTGAAAATCGGGTCAGTATTGACGAAGTTATGGCAGTCGAAAGATTTTAGCAATTCCCATGTCTATTTTTGGCATACAATTGTAACATGAATATTGACCAAAAATCGAAGTTTATTTAAATGTAAATATGTAAATGCAGTTTTATTCTAGGGGCCAAAACATGACTTTTAAGACATTGCTTTTGAAAATCGGGTCAGTATTGACGAAGTTATGGCAGTCGAAAGATTTTAGCAATTCCCATGTCTATTTCTTGGCATACAATTGCAACATGAATATTGACCAAAAATCGAAGTTTATTAAATGTAAATATGTAAATGCAGTTTTATTCTAGGGGTCAAAACATGACTTTTAAGACATTGCTTTTGAAAATCGGGTCAGTATTGACGAAGTTATGGCAGTCGAAAGATTTTAGCAATTCCCATGTCTATTTTTTGGCATACAATTTAACATGAATATTGACCAAAAATCGAAGTTTATTTAAATGTAAATATGTAAATGCAGTTTTATTCTAGGGGCCAAAACATGACTTTTAAGACATTGCTTTTGAAAATCGGGTCAGTATTGACGAAGTTATGGCAGTCGAAAGATTTTAGCAATTCCCATGTCTATTTTTGGCATACAATTGTAACATGAATATTGACCAAAACTCGAAGTTTATTTAAATGTAAATATGTAAATGCAGTTTTATTCTAGGGGCCAAAACATGACTTTTAAGACATTGCTTTTGAAAATCGGGTCAGTATTGACGAAGTTATGGCAGTCGAAAGATTTTAGCAATTCCCATGTCTATTTCTTGGCATACAATTTCAACATGAATATTGACCAAAAATCGAAGTTTATTTAAATGTAAATATATAAATGCAGTTTTATTCTAGGGGTCAAAACATGACTTTTAAGACATTGCTTTTGAAAATCGGGTCAGTATTGACGAAGTTATGGCAGTCGAAAGATTTTAGCAATTCCCATGTCCATTTTTTGGCATACAATTTCAACATGAATATTGACCAAAAATCGAAGTTTATTTAAATGTAAATATATAATGCAGTTTTATTCTAGGGGTCAAAACATGACTTTTAAGACATTGCTTTTGAAAATCGGGTCAGTATTGACGAAGTTATGGCAGTCGAAAGATTTTAGCAATTCCCATGTCTATTTTTTGGCATACAATTGTAACATGAATATTGACCAAAAATCGAAGTTTATTTAAATGTAAATATGTAAATGCAGTTTTATTCTAGGGGCCAAAACATGACTTTTAAGACATTGCTTTTGAAAATCGGGTCAGTATTGACGAAGTTATGGCAGTCGAAAGATTTTAGCAATTCCCATGTCTATTTTTTGGCATACAATTGTAACATGAATATTGACCAAAACTCGAAGTTTATTTAAATGTAAATAGTAAATGCAGTTTTATTCTAGGGGCCAAAACATGACTTTTAAGACATTGCTTTTGAAAATCGGGTCAGTATTGACGAAGTTATGGCAGTCGAAAGATTTTAGCAATTCCCATGTCTATTTTTTGGCATACAATTGTAACATGAATATTGACCAAAACTCGAAGTTTATTTAAATGTAAATAAGTAAATGCAGTTTTATTCTAGGGGCCAAAACATGACTTTTAAGACATTGCTTTTGAAAATCGGGTCAGTATTGACGAAGTTATGGCAGTCGAAAGATTTTAGCAATTCCCATGTCTATTTTTTGGCATACAATTGTAACATGAATATTGACCAAAAATCGAAGTTTATTTAAATGTAAATATGTAAATGCAGTTTTATTCTAGGGGCCAAAACATGACTTTTAAGACATTGCTTTTGAAAATCGGGTCAGTATTGACGAAGTTATGGCAGTCGAAAGATTTTAGCAATTCCCCTGTCTATTTTTTGGCATACAATTGTAACATGAATATTGACCAAAACTCGAAGTTTATTTAAATGTAAATATGTAAATGCAGTTTTATTCTAGGGGCCAAAACATGACTTTTAAGACATTGCTTTTGAAAATCGGGTCAGTATTGACGAAGTTATGGCAGTCGAAAGATTTTAGCAATTCCCATGTCTATTTCTTGGCATACAATTGTAACATGAATATTGACCAAAAATCGAAGTTTATTAAATGTAAATATGTAAATGCAGTTTTATTCTAGGGGCCAAAACATGACTTTTAAGACATTGCTTTTGAAAATCGGGTCAGTATTGACGAAGTTATGGCAGTCGAAAGATTTTAGCAATTCCCATGTCTATTTCTTGGCATACAATTTCAACATGAATATTGACCAAAAATCGAAGTTTATTTAAATGTAAATATGTAAATGCAGTTTTATTCTAGGGGTCAAAACATGACTTTTAAGACATTGCTTTTGAAAATCGGGTCAGTATTGACGAAGTTATGGCAGTCGAAAGATTTTAGCAATTCCCATGTCCATTTTTTGGCATACAATTTTATCATGAATATTGACCAAAAATCGAAGTTTATTTAAATGTAAATATATAATGCAGTTTTATTCTAGGGGTCAAAACATGACTTTTAAGACATTGCTTTTGAAAATCGGGTCAGTATTGACGAAGTTATGGCAGTCGAAAGATTTTAGCAATTCCCCTGTCTATTTTTTGGCATACAATTGTAACATGAATATTGACCAAAACTCGAAGTTTATTTAAATGTAAATAAGTAAATGCAGTTTTATTCTAGGGGCCAAAACATGACTTTTAAGACATTGCTTTTGAAAATCGGGTCAGTATTGACGAAGTTATGGCAGTCGAAAGATTTTAGCAATTCCCATGTCTATTTTTTGGCATACAATTGTAACATGAATATTGACCAAAAATCGAAGTTTATTTAAATGTAAATATGTAAATGCAGTTTTATTCTAGGGGCCAAAACATGACTTTTAAGACATTGCTTTTGAAAATCGGGTCAGTATTGACGAAGTTATGGCAGTCGAAAGATTTTAGCAATTCCCATGTCTATTTTTTGGCATACAATTGTAACATGAATATTGACCAAAACTCGAAGTTTATTTAAATGTAAATAAGTAAATGCAGTTTTATTCTAGGGGCCAAAACATGACTTTTAAGACATTGCTTTTGAAAATCGGGTCAGTATTGACGAAGTTATGGCAGTCGAAAGATTTGACCGATTCCCATGTCTATATTTTGGCTAAAATTTTAACATGCATATTGACCAAAAATCGAATTGCATTAAAATGTAAATATGTAAATGCAGTTTTATTCTAGGGGCCAAAACATGACTTTTAAGACATTGCTTTTGAAAATCGGGTCACTATTGACGAAGTTATGGCAGTCGAAAGATTTTAGCAATTCCCATGTCTATTTTTGGCATACAATTTCAACATGAATATTGACCAAAAATCGAAGTTTATTTATATGTAAATATGTAAATGCAGTTTTATTCTAGGGGTCAAAACATGACTTTTAAGACATTGCTTTTGAAAATCGGGTCAGTATTGACGAAGTTATGGCAGTCGAAAGATTTGACCGATTCCCATGTCCATTTTTGGCATACAATTTTATCATGAATATTGACCAAAAATCGAATTGTATTAAAATGTAAATATGTAAATGCAGTTTTATTCTAGGGGCCAAAACATGACTTTTAAGACATTGCTTTTGAAAATCGGGTCAGTATTGACGAAGTTATGGCAGTCGAAAGATTTGACCGATTCCCATGTCTATATTTTGGCTAAAATTTTAACATGCAAATTGACCAAAAATCGAATTGCATTAAAATGTAAATATGTAAATGCAGTTTTATTCTAGGGGCCAAAACATGACTTTTAAGACATTGCTTTTCAAAATCGGGTCACTATTGACGAAGTTATGGCAGTCGAAAGATTTGACCGATTCCCATGTCTATATTTTGGCTAAAATTTTAACATGCAAATTGACCAAAATCGAATTGCATTAAAATGTAAATATGTAAATGCAGTTTTATTCTAGGGGCCAAAACATGACTTTTAAGACATTGCTTTTGAAAATCGGGTCAGTATTGACGAAGTTATGGCAGTCGAAAGATTTTAGCAATTCCCATGTCCATTTTTTGGCATACAATTTTATCATGAATATTGACCAAAAATCGAAGTTTATTTAAATGTAAATATGTAAATGCAGTTTTATTCTAGGGGCCAAAACATGACTTTTAAGACATTGCTTTTGAAAATCGGGTCAGTATTGACGAAGTTATGGCAGTCGAAAGATTTTAGCAATTCCCATGTCTATTTTTTGGCTAAAAATTTTAACATGCAAATTGACCAAAAATCGAATTGTATTTAAATGTAAATATGTAAATGCAGTTTTATTCTAGGGGCCAAAACATGACTTTTAAGACATTGCTTTTGAAAATCGGGTCAGTATTGACGAAGTTATGGCAGTCGAAAGATTTGACCGATTCCCATGTCCATTTTTTGGCATACAATTTTATCATGAATATTGACCAAAAATCGAAGTTTATTTAAATGTAAATATGTAAATGCAGTTTTATTCTAGGGGCCAAAACATGACTTTTAAGACATTGCTTTTGAAAATCGGGTCAGTATTGACGAAGTTATGGCAGTCGAAAGATTTTAGCAATTCCCATGTCTATATTTTGGCTAAAAATTTTAACATGCAAATTGACCAAAAATCGAATTGTATTAAAATGTAAATATGTAAATGCAGTTTTATTCTAGGGGTCAAAACATGACTTTTAAGACATTGCTTTTGAAAATCGGGTCAGTATTGACGAAGTTATGGCAGTCGAAAGATTTGACCGATTCCCATGTCTATATTTTGGCTAAAATTTTAACATGAATATTGACCAAAAATCGAATTGCATTAAAATGTAAATATGTAAATGCAGTTTTATTCTAGGGGCCAAAACATGACTTTTAAGACATTGCTTTTGAAAATCGGGTCACTATTGACGAAGTTATGGCAGTCGAAAGATTTGACCGATTCCCATGTCTATATTTTGGCTAAAAATTTTAGCATGAATATTGACCAAAAATCGAAGTTTATTTAAATGTAAATATGTAAATGCAGTTTTATTCTAGGGGCCAAAACATGACTTTTAAGACATTGCTTTTGAAAATCGGGTCAGTATTGACGAAGTTATGGCAGTCGAAAGATTTGACCGATTCCCATGTCCATTTTTTGGCATACAATTTAACATGAATATTGACCAAAAATCGAATTGTATTAAATGTAAATATGTAAATGCAGTTTTATTCTAGGGGTCAAAACATGACTTTTAAGACATTGCTTTTGAAAATCGGGTCAGTATTGACGAAGTTATGGCAGTCGAAAGATTTGACCGATTCCCATGTCTATTTTTGGCTAAATATTTTAACATGCAAATTGACCAAAAATCGAATTGTATTAAAATGTAAATATGTAAATGCAGTTTTATTCTAGGGGTCAAAACATGACTTTTAAGACATTGCTTTTGAAAATCGGGTCAGTATTGACGAAGTTATGGCAGTCGAAAGATTTGACCGATTCCCATGTCTATTTTTTGGCATACAATTTAACATGCAAATTGACCAAAAATCGAATTGTATTTAAATGTAAATATGTAAATGCAGTTTTATTCTAGGGGCCAAAACATGACTTTTAAGACATTGCTTTTGAAAATCGGGTCAGTATTGACGAAGTTATGGCAGTCGAAAGATTTTAGCAGTTCCCATGTCTATTTTTGGCTAAAATTTTAACATGCAAATTGACCAAAAATCGAATTGTATTTAAATGTAAATATGTAAATGCAGTTTTATTCTAGGGGCCAAAACATGACTTTTAAGACATTGCTTTTGAAAATCGGGTCAGTATTGACGAAGTTATGGCAGTCGAAAGATTTGACCGATTCCCATGTCTATTTTTTGGCATACAATTGTAACATGAATATTGACCAAAAATCGAATTGTATTAAAATGTAAATATGTAAATGCAGTTTTATTCTAGGGGTCAAAACATGACTTTTAAGACATTGCTTTTGAAAATCGGGTCAGTATTGACGAAGTTATGGCAGTCGAAAGATTTGACCGATTCCCATGTCTATTTTTTGGCTACAATTTTAACATGCAAATTGACCAAAAATCGAATTGTATTTAAATGTAAATATGTAAATGCAGTTTTATTCTAGGGGCCAAAACATGACTTTTAAGACATTGCTTTTGAAAATCGGGTCAGTATTGACGAAGTTATGGCAGTCGAAAGATTTTAGCAATTCCCATGTCTATTTTTTGGCTAAAAATTTTAACATGCAAATTGACCAAAAATCGAATTGTATTTAAATGTAAATATGTAAATGCAGTTTTATTCTAGGGGTCAAAACATGACTTTTAAGACATTGCTTTTGAAAATCGGGTCAGTATTGACGAAGTTATGGCAGTCGAAAGATTTTAGCAATTCCCATGTCCATTTTTTGGCATACAATTTTATCATGAATATTGACCAAAAATCGAATTGTATTTAAATGTAAATATGTAAATGCAGTTTTATTCTAGGGGCCAAAACATGACTTTTAAGGCATTGCTTTTGAAAATCGGGTCAGTATTGACGAAGTTATGGCAGTCGAAAGATTTGACCGATTCCCATGTCTATTTCTTGGCATACAATTGTAACATGAATATTGACCAAAAATCGAATTGTATTAAAATGTAAATATGTAAATGCAGTTTTATTCTAGGGGTCAAAACATGACTTTTAAGACATTGCTTTTGAAAATCGGGTCAGTATTGACGAAGTTATGGCAGTCGAAAGATTTGACCGATTCCCATGTCTATTTTTTGGCTAAAATTTTAACATGCAAATTGACCAAAAATCGAATTGTATTAAAATGTAAATATGTAAATGCAGTTTTATTCTAGGGGTCAAAACATGACTTTTAAGACATTGCTTTTGAAAATCGGGTCAGTATTGACGAAGTTATGGCAGTCGAAAGATTTGACCGATTCCCATGTCTATTTTTTGGCTAAAATTTTAACATGCAAATTGACCAAAATCGAATTGTATTAAAATGTAAATATGTAAATGCAGTTTTATTCTAGGGGTCAAAACATGACTTTTAAGACATTGCTTTTGAAAATCGGGTCAGTATTGACGAAGTTATGGCAGTCGAAAGATTTGACCGATTCCCATGTCCATTTTTGGCTTAAAATTTTAACATGAATATTGACCAAAAATCGAATTGTATTAAAATGTAAATATGTAAATGCAGTTTTATTCTAGGGGTCAAAACATGACTTTTAAGACATTGCTTTTGAAAATCGGGTCAGTATTGACGAAGTTATGGCAGTCGAAAGATTTGACCGATTCCCATGTCTATTTTTTGGCTAAAATTTTAACATGCAAATTGACCAAAAATCGAATTGTATTTAAATGTAAATATGTAAATGCAGTTTTATTCTAGGGGCCAAAACATGACTTTTAAGACATTGCTTTTGAAAATCGGGTCAGTATTGACGAAGTTATGGCAGTCGAAAGATTTGACCGATTCCCATGTCCATTTTTTGGCATACAATTTTAACATGAATATTGACCAAAAATCGAATTGTATTAAAATGTAAATATGTAAATGCAGTTTTATTCTAGGGGTCAAAACATGACTTTAAGACATTGCTTTTGAAAATCGGGTCAGTATTGACGAAGTTATGGCAGTCGAAAGATTTGACCGATTCCCATGTCTATTTTTTGGCTAAAATTTTAACATGCAAATTGACCAAAAATCGAATTGTATTAAAATGTAAATATGTAAATGCAGTTTTATTCTAGGGGTCAAAACATGACTTTAAGACATTGCTTTTGAAAATCGGGTCAGTATTGACGAAGTTATGGCAGTCGAAAGATTTGACCGATTCCCATGTCCATTTTTTGGCATACAATTTTAACATGAATATTGACCAAAAATCGAATTGTATTAAAATGTAAATATGTAAATGCAGTTTTATTCTAGGGGCCAAAACATGACTTTTAAGACATTGCTTTTGAAAATCGGGTCAGTATTGACGAAGTTATGGCAGTCGAAAGATTTGACCGATTCCCATGTCCATTTTTTGGCTTAAAATTTTAACATGAATATTGACCAAAAATCGAATTGTATTAAAATGTAAATATGTAAATGCAGTTTTATTCTAGGGGTCAAAACATGACTTTTAAGACATTGCTTTTGAAAATCGGGTCAGTATTGACGAAGTTATGGCAGTCGAAAGATTTTAGCAATTCCCATGTCCATTTTTTGGCATACAATTTTATCATGAATATTGACCAAAAATCGAATTGTATTTAAATGTAAATATGTAAATGCAGTTTTATTCTAGGGGCCAAAACATGACTTTTAAGACATTGCTTTTGAAAATCGGGTCAGTATTGACGAAGTTATGGCAGTCGAAAGATTTGACCGATTCCCATGTCTATTTTTTGGCTAAAATTTTAACATGCAAATTGACCAAAAATCGAATTGTATTTAAATGTAAATATGTAAATGCAGTTTTATTCTAGGGGCCAAAACATGACTTTTAAGACATTGCTTTTGAAAATCGGGTCAGTATTGACGAAGTTATGGCAGTCGAAAGATTTGACCGATTCCCATGTCTATTTTTTGGCATACAATTGTAACATGAATATTGACCAAAAATCGAATTGTATTAAAATGTAAATATGTAAATGCAGTTTTATTCTAGGGGTCAAAACATGACTTTTAAGACATTGCTTTTGAAAATCGGGTCAGTATTGACGAAGTTATGGCAGTCGAAAGATTTGACCGATTCCCATGTCCATTTTTGGCATACAATTTTATCATGAATATTGACCAAAAATCGAATTGTATTAAAATGTAAATATGTAAATGCAGTTTTATTCTAGGGGTCAAAACATGACTTTTAAGACATTGCTTTTGAAAATCGGGTCAGTATTGACGAAGTTAAGGCAGTCGAAAGATTTGACCGATTCCCATGTCTATTTTTTGGCATACAATTTTAACATGCAAATTGACCAAAAATCGAATTGTATTAAAATGTAAATATGTAAATGCAGTTTTATTCTAGGGGCCAAAACATGACTTTTAAGACATTGCTTTTGAAAATCGGGTCAGTATTGACGAAGTTATGGCAGTCGAAAGATTTGACCGATTCCCATGTCTATTTTTGGCTAAAATTTTAACATGCAAATTGACCAAAAATCGAATTGTATTAAAATGTAAATATGTAAATGCAGTTTTATTCTAGGGGCCAAAACATGACTTTTAAGGCATTGCTTTTGAAAATCGGGTCAGTATTGACGAAGTTATGGCAGTCGAAAGATTTGACCGATTCCCATGTCCATTTTTTGGCATACAATTTCAACATGCAAATTGACCAAAAATCGAATTGTATTAAAATGTAAATATGTAAATGCAGTTTTATTCTAGGGGCCAAAACATGACTTTAAGACATTGCTTTTGAAAATCGGGTCAGTATTGACGAAGTTATGGCAGTCGAAAGATTTTAGCAATTCCCATGTCCATTTTTTGGCATACAATTTTATCATGAATATTGACCAAAAATCGAATTGTATTAAAATGTAAATATGTAAATGCAGTTTTATTCTAGGGGTCAAAACATGACTTTTAAGGCATTGCTTTTGAAAATCGGGTCAGTATTGACGAAGTTATGGCAGTCGAAAGATTTGACCGATTCCCATGTCCATTTTTTGGCATACAATTTTAACATGAATATTGACCAAAAATCGAATTGTATTAAAATGTAAATATGTAAATGCAGTTTTATTCTAGGGGCCAAAACATGACTTTTAAGACATTGCTTTTGAAAATCGGGTCAGTATTGACGAAGTTATGGCAGTCGAAAGATTTGACCGATTCCCATGTCTATATTTTGGCTAAAATTTTAACATGCAAATTGACCAAAAATCGAATTGTATTAAAATGTAAATATGTAAATGCAGTTTTATTCTAGGGGTCAAAACATGACTTTTAAGACATTGCTTTTGAAAATCGGGTCAGTATTGACGAAGTTATGGCAGTCGAAAGATTTGACCGATTCCCATGTCCATTTTTTGGCATACAATTTCAACATGCAAATTGACCAAAAATCGAATTGTATTAAAATGTAAATATGTAAATGCAGTTTTATTCTAGGGGCCAAAACATGACTTTTAAGACATTGCTTTTGAAAATCGGGTCAGTATTGACGAAGTTATGGCAGTCGAAAGATTTGACCGATTCCCATGTCCATTTTTTGGCATACAATTTTAACATGAATATTGACCAAAAATCGAATTGTATTAAAATGTAAATATGTAAATGCAGTTTTATTCTAGGGGTCAAAACATGACTTTTAAGGCATTGCTTTTGAAAATCGGGTCAGTATTGACGAAGTTATGGCAGTCGAAAGATTTGACCG
This sequence comes from Scaptomyza flava, assembly GCA_030179655.1. Taxonomy (NCBI): domain Eukaryota; kingdom Metazoa; phylum Arthropoda; class Insecta; order Diptera; family Drosophilidae; genus Scaptomyza; species Scaptomyza flava. Next base: position 6,398,142 of record JARNME010000404.1, on the reverse strand, counting down.
ATTCCCATGTCCATTTTTTGGCATACAATTTTATCATGAATATTGACCAAAAATCGAATTGTATTAAAATGTAAATATGTAAATGCAGTTTTATTCTAGGGGTCAAAACATGACTTTTAAGACATTGCTTTTGAAAATCGGGTCAGTATTGACGAAGTTATGGCAGTCGAAAGATTTGACCGATTCCCATGTCTATTTTTGGCATACAATTTTAACATGCAATTGACCAAAAATCGAATTGTATTAAAATGTAAATATGTAAATGCAGTTTTATTCTAGGGGTCAAAACATGACTTTTAAGGCATTGCTTTTGAAAATCGGGTCAGTATTGACGAAGTTATGGCAGTCGAAAGATTTGACCGATTCCCATGTCTATTTTTTGGCTAAAATTTTAACATGCAAATTGACCAAAAATCGAATTGTATTAAAATGTAAATATGTAAATGCAGTTTTATTCTAGGGGTCAAAACATGACTTTTAAGGCATTGCTTTTGAAAATCGGGTCAGTATTGACGAAGTTATGGCAGTCGAAAGATTTGACCGATTCCCATGTCTATTTTTGGCTAAATATTTTAACATGCAAATTGACCAAAAATCGAATTGTATTAAAATGTAAATATGTAAATGCAGTTTTATTCTAGGGGTCAAAACATGACTTTTAAGACATTGCTATTGAAAATCGGGTCAGTATTGACGAAGTTATGGCAGTCGAAAGATTTGACCGATTCCCATGTCCATTTTTTGGCATACAATTTTATCATGAATATTGACCAAAAATCGAATTGTATTAAAATGTAAATATGTAAATGCAGTTTTATTCTAGGGGTCAAAACATGACTTTTAAGACATTGCTTTTGAAAATCGGGTCAGTATTGACGAAGTTATGGCAGTCGAAAGATTTGACCGATTCCCATGTCCATTTTTGGCATACAATTTTATCATGAATTTTGACCAAAAATCGAATTGTATTAAAATGTAAATATGTAAATGCAGTTTTATTCTAGGGGTCAAAACATGACTTATAAGACATTGCTTTTGAAAATCGGGTCAGTATTGACGAAGTTATGGCAGTCGAAAGATTTTACCAATTCCCATGTCTATTTTTTGGCTAAAAATTTTAACATGCAAATTGACCAAAAATCGAATTGTATTTAAATGTAAATATGTAAATGCAGTTTTATTCTAGGGGCCAAAACATGACTTTTAAGGCATTGCTTTTGAAAATCGGGTCAGTATTGACGAAGTTATGGCAGTCGAAAGATTTGACCGATTCCCATGTCCATTTTTTGGCATACAATTTTATCATGAATATTGACCAAAAATCGAATTGTATTAAAATGTAAATATGTAAATGCAGTTTTATTCTAGGGGTCAAAACATGACTTTAAGACATTGCTTTTGAAAATCGGGTCAGTATTGACGAAGTTATGGCAGTCGAAAGATTTGACCGATTCCCATGTCTATTTTTTGGCTAAAATTTTAACATGCAAATTGACCAAAAATCGAATTGTATTAAAATGTAAATATGTAAATGCAGTTTTATTCTAGGGGTCAAAACATGACTTTTAAGACATTGCTTTTGAAAATCGGGTCAGTATTGACGAAGTTATGGCAGTCGAAAGATTTGACCGATTCCCATGTCTATTTCTTGGCATACAATTGTAACATGAATATTGACCAAAAATCGAATTGTATTAAAATGTAAATATGTAAATGCAGTTTTATTCTAGGGGCCAAAACATGACTTTTAAGGCATTGCTTTTGAAAATCGGGTCAGTATTGACGAAGTTATGGCAGTCGAAAGATTTGACCGATTCCCATGTCCATTTTTTGGCATACAATTTTATCATGAATATTGACCAAAAATCGAATTGTATTAAAATGTAAATATGTAAATGCAGTTTTATTCTAGGGGTCAAAACATGACTATTAAGACATTGCTTTTGAAAATCGGGTCAGTATTGACGAAGTTATGGCAGTCGAAAGATTTGACCGATTCCCATGTCCATTTTTTGGCATACAATTTTATCATGAATATTGACCAAAAATCGAATTGTATTAAAATGTAAATATGTAAATGCAGTTTTATTCTAGGGGCCAAAACATGACTTTTAAGGCATTGCTTTTGAAAATCGGGTCAGTATTGACGAAGTTATGGCAGTCGAAAGATTTGACAAAATCCCATGTCTATTTTTTGGCTAAATATTTTAACATGCAAATTGACCAAAAATCGAATTGTATTAAAATGTAAATATGTAAATGCAGTTTTATTCTAGGGGCCAAAACATGACTTTTAAGGCATTGCTTTTGAAAATCGGGTCAGTATTGACGAAGTTATGGCAGTCGAAAGATTTGACCGATTCCCATGTCTATTTCTTGGCATACAATTGTAACATGAATATTGACCAAAAATCGAATTGTATTAAAATGTAAATATGTAAATGCAGTTTTATTCTAGGGGTCAAAACATGACTTTTAAGACATTGCTTTTGAAAATCGGGTCAGTATTGACGAAGTTATGGCAGTCGAAAGATTTGACCGATTCCCATGTCCATTTTTTGGCATACAATTTTAACATGAATATTGACCAAAAATCGAATTGTATTAAAATGTAAATATGTAAATGCAGTTTTATTCTAGGGGTCAAAACATGACTTTTAAGACATTGCTTTTGAAAATCGGGTCAGTATTGACGAAGTTATGGCAGTCGAAAGATTTGACCGATTCCCATGTCTATTTTTGGCTAAATATTTTAACATGCAAATTGACCAAAAATCGAATTGTATTAAAATGTAAATATGTAAATGCAGTTTTATTCTAGGGGCCAAAACATGACTTTTAAGACATTGCTTTTGAAAATCGGGTCAGTATTGACGAAGTTATGGCAGTCGAAAGATTTGACCGATTCCCATGTCTATTTTTGGCTACAATTTTAACATGCAAATTGACCAAAAATCGAATTGTATTAAAATGTAAATATGTAAATGCAGTTTTATTCTAGGGGCCAAAACATGACTTTTAAGGCATTGCTTTTGAAAATCGGGTCAGTATTGACGAAGTTATGGCAGTCGAAAGATTTGACCGATTCCCATGTCTATTTTTTGGCATACAATTGTAACATGAATATTGACCAAAAATCGAATTGTATTAAAATGTAAATATGTAAATGCAGTTTTATTCTAGGGGTCAAAACATGACTTTTAAGACATTGCTTTTGAAAATCGGGTCAGTATTGACGAAGTTATGGCAGTCGAAAGATTTTACAAAATCCCATGTCTATTTTTTGGCTAAATATTTTAACATGCAAATTGACCAAAAATCGAATTGTATTAAAATGTAAATATGTAAATGCAGTTTTATTCTAGGGGCCAAAACATGACTTTTAAGACATTGCTTTTGAAAATCGGGTCAGTATTGACGAAGTTATGGCAGTCGAAAGATTTGACCGATTCCCATGTCTATTTTTTGGCTAAAATTTTAACATGCAAATTGACCAAAAATCGAATTGTATTAAAATGTAAATATGTAAATGCAGTTTTATTCTAGGGGTCAAAACATGACTTTTAAGACATTGCTTTTGAAAATCGGGTCAGTATTGACGAAGTTATGGCAGTCGAAAGATTTGACCGATTCCCATGTCCATTTTTTGGCATACAATTGTAACATGAATATTGACCAAAAATCGAATTGTATTAAAATGTAAATATGTAAATGCAGTTTTATTCTAGGGGCCAAAACATGACTTTTAAGGCATTGCTTTTGAAAATCGGGTCAGTATTGACGAAGTTATGGCAGTCGAAAGATTTGACCGATTCCCATGTCTATTTCTTGGCATACAATTGTAACATGAATATTGACCAAAAATCGAATTGTATTAAAATGTAAATATGTAAATGCAGTTTTATTCTAGGGGTCAAAACATGACTTTTAAGACATTGCTTTTGAAAATCGGGTCAGTATTGACGAAGTTATGGCAGTCGAAAGATTTGACCGATTCCCATGTCTATTTTTTGGCTAAAATTTTAACATGCAAATTGACCAAAAATCGAATTGTATTAAAATGTAAATATGTAAATGCAGTTTTATTCTAGGGGTCAAAACATGACTTTTAAGACATTGCTTTTGAAAATCGGGTCAGTATTGACGAAGTTATGGCAGTCGAAAGATTTTACAAAATCCCATGTCTATTTTTTGGCTAAATATTTTAACATGCAAATTGACCAAAAATCGAATTGTATTAAAATGTAAATATGTAAATGCAGTTTTATTCTAGGGGTCAAAACATGACTTTTAAGGCATTGCTTTTGAAAATCGGGTCAGTATTGACGAAGTTATGGCAGTCGAAAGATTTGACCGATTCCCATGTCTATATTTTGGCATACAATTTTATCATGAATATTGACCAAAAATCGAAGTGTATTAAATGTAAATATGTAAATGCAGTTTTATTCTAGGGGCCAAAACATGACTTATAAGACATTGCTTTTGAAAATCGGGTCAGTATTGACGAAGTTATGGCAGTCGAAAGATTTGACCGATTCCCATGTCTATATTTTGGCTAAATATTTTAACATGCAAATTGACCAAAAATCGAATTGTATTAAAATGTAAATATGTAAATGCAGTTTTATTCTAGGGGTCAAAACATGACTTTTAAGACATTGCTATTGAAAATCGGGTCAGTATTGACGAAGTTATGGCAGTCGAAAGATTTGACCGATTCCCATGTCCATTTTTTGGCATACAATTTTATCATGAATATTGACCAAAAATCGAATTGTATTAAAATGTAAATATGTAAATGCAGTTTTATTCTAGGGGTCAAAACATGACTTTTAAGACATTGCTATTGAAAATCGGGTCAGTATTGACGAAGTTATGGCAGTCGAAAGATTTGACCGATTCCCATGTCCATTTTTTGGCATACAATTTCAACATGCAAATTGACCAAAAATCGAATTGTATTAAAATGTAAATATGTAAATGCAGTTTTATTCTAGGGGTCAAAACATGACTTTTAAGACATTGCTATTGAAAATCGGGTCAGTATTGACGAAGTTATGGCAGTCGAAAGATTTGACCGATTCCCATGTCCATTTTTTGGCATACAATTTTATCATGAATATTGACCAAAATCGAATTGTATTAAAATGTAAATATGTAAATGCAGTTTTATTCTAGGGGTCAAAACATGACTTTTAAGGCATTGCTTTTGAAAATCGGGTCAGTATTGACGAAGTTATGGCAGTCGAAAGATTTGACCGATTCCCATGTCTATATTTTGGCTAAATATTTTAACATGCAAATTGACCAAAAATCGAATTGTATTAAAATGTAAATATGTAAATGCAGTTTTATTCTAGGGGTCAAAACATGACTTTTAAGACATTGCTATTGAAAATCGGGTCAGTATTGACGAAGTTATGGCAGTCGAAAGATTTGACCGATTCCCATGTCCATTTTTTGGCATACAATTTTAACATGCAAATTGACCAAAAATCGAATTGTATTAAAATGTAAATATGTAAATGCAGTTTTATTCTAGGGGTCAAAACATGACTTTTAAGACATTGCTATTGAAAATCGGGTCAGTATTGACGAAGTTATGGCAGTCGAAAGATTTGACCGATTCCCATGTCCATTTTTTGGCATACAATTTTATCATGAATATTGACCAAAAATCGAATTGTATTAAAATGTAAATATGTAAATGCAGTTTTATTCTAGGGGTCAAAACATGACTTTTAAGGCATTGCTTTTGAAAATCGGGTCAGTATTGACGAAGTTATGGCAGTCGAAAGATTTGACCGATTCCCATGTCTATTTTTGGCTAAATATTTTAACATGCAAATTGACCAAAAATCGAATTGTATTAAAATGTAAATATGTAAATGCAGTTTTATTCTAGGGGTCAAAACATGACTTTTAAGACATTGCTATTGAAAATCGGGTCAGTATTGACGAAGTTATGGCAGTCGAAAGATTTGACCGATTCCCATGTCCATTTTTTGGCATACAATTTTATCATGAATATTGACCAAAAATCGAATTGTATTAAAATGTAAATATGTAAATGCAGTTTTATTCTAGGGGTCAAAACATGACTTTTAAGACATTGCTTTTGAAAATCGGGTCAGTATTGACGAAGTTATGGCAGTCGAAAGATTTGACCGATTCCCATGTCTATTTTTGGCTAAATATTTTAACATGCAAATTGACCAAAAATCGAATTGTATTAAAATGTAAATATGTAAATGCAGTTTTATTCTAGGGGTCAAAACATGACTTTTAAGACATTGCTTTTGAAAATCGGGTCAGTATTGACGAAGTTATGGCAGTCGAAAGATTTTACAAAATCCCATGTCTACTTTTTGGCTAAATATTTTAACACGCAAATTGACCAAAAATCGAATTGTATTAAAATGTTAATATGTAAATGCAGTTTTATTCTAGGGGTCAAAACATGACTTTTAAGACATTGCTTTTGAAAATCGGGTCAGTATTGACGAAGTTATGGCAGTCGAAAGATTTGACCGATTCCCATGTCTATTTCTTGGCATACAATTGTAACATGAATATTGACCAAAAATCGAATTGTATTAAAATGTAAATATGTAAATGCAGTTTTATTCTAGGGGTCAAAACATGACTTATAAGACATTGCTTTTGAAAATCGGGTCAGTATTGACGAAGTTATGGCAGTCGAAAGATTTGAGCGATTCCCATGTCTATTTTTTGGCTAAAATTTTAACATGCAAATTGACCAAAAATCGAATTGTATTAAAATGTAAATATGTAAATGCAGTTTTATTCTAGGGGTCAAAACATGACTTTTAAGACATTGCTTTTGAAAATCGGGTCAGTATTGACGAAGTTATGGCAGTCGAAAGATTTGACCGATTCCCATGTCCATTTTTTGGCATACAATTTTATCATGTATATTGACCAAATATCGAATTGTATTAAAATGTAAATATGTAAATGCAGTTTTATTCTAGGGGTCAAAACATGACTTTTAAGGCATTGCTTTTGAAAATCGGGTCAGTATTGACGAAGTTATGGCAGTCGAAAGATTTTACAAAATCCCATGTCTATTTTTTGGCTAAATATTTTAACATGCAAATTGACCAAAAATCGAATTGTATTAAAATGTAAATATGTAAATGCAGTTTTATTCTAGGGGTCAAAACATGACTTTTAAGACATTGCTTTTGAAAATCGGGTCACTATTGACGAAGTTATGGCAGTCGAAAGATTTTAGCAATTCCCATGTCTATTTTTTGGCATACAATTGTAACATGAATATTGACCAAAAATCGAAGTTTATTTATATGTAAATATGTAAATGCAGTTTTATTCTAGGGGTCAAAACATGACTTTTAAGACATTGCTTTTGAAAATCGGGTCAGTATTGACGAAGTTATGGCAGTCGAAAGATTTGAGCAATTCCCATGTCTATTTTTTGGCATACAATTGTAACATGAATATTGACCAAAAATCGAATTGTATTAAATGTAAATATGTAAATGCAGTTTTATCTAGGGTCAAAACATGACTTTTAAGACATTGCTTTTGAAAATCGGGTCAGTATTGACGAAGTTATGGCAGTCGAAAGATTTGAGCGATTCCCATGTCTATTTTTTGGCTACAATTTTAACATGAATATTGACCAAAATCGAATTGTATTAAATGTAAATATGTAAATGCAGTTTTATTCTAGGGGTCAAAACATGACTTTTAAGACATTGCTTTTGAAAATCGGGTCAGTATTGACGAAGTTATGGCAGTCGAAAGATTTTAGCAATTCCCATGTCTATTTTTTGGCTTAAAATTTTAACATGAATATTGACCAAAAATCGAATTGTATTTAAATGTAAATATGTAAATGCAGTTTTATTCTAGGGGTCAAAACATGACTTTTAAGACATTGCTTTTGAAAATCGGGTCAGTATTGACGAAGTTATGGCAGTCGAAAGATTTTAGCAATTCCCATGTCTATTTTTTGGCTTAAAATTTTAACATGAATATTGACCAATTGTATCTAATTGTATTTAAATGTAAATATTTAAATGCAGTTTTATTCTAAGGGTCCAACTATGACTTTTAAGACATTGCTTTTGGAAATCGGGTCAGAATTGAGGAAGGATGGCAGTCGAAAGATTTTACCAATGCCTATGTCCAGTTATTAGAATAAAATTTTAATTTTTAAGTTTACAGTTGTTCACATTCATTTAAGATTAGTGAATGAAATTTTTATATATAGGTTTTTCTAAAAAACTTTCTTTGGATTTATCATTTTTAATTAGTGGGCTTTAAAGCTAACAAGTTTGTTCATTTAAAGCAGATCTTAAAAAGGCTTTATCAGCAAATTTAAGAAAGAATCTTGTTCGTCTCATTTTTATGGCTTAAGCCATTTGAAGAAGTTTAATTTCTCTAAATTCAAAAATAACAAAAAAACTAATTGCAGCCCATTGATGATAAAAAATCAATACAAAATGCAACTCAAAAAATCTTTGCTCATGTATATTATCACAATAATCGTTGACAAATGTCAAATAAAACAAGACTGAGAAAACAGATGGAAGGGAAAGGAAATAAACTAGTGCGCTGACATGAAGGGAACATCATTACATTTCATTTGGTCCAGTTTGACAAACGTCTCAAAAAATAAAAATAAAGAAGATGAAGGTTCCACGGTCGGAAGCGATCAATTAGTGCAGACGACTTTGCCAATCGTTTAAAATGTAAAGCACGTACAGCCTGTGTGTTCTGACAGTCGATGTTCATTCTTACGCACACAGAGAGTTCGAGTTGGAGACCGAACTCTGAGAGTAAAGAGTCCTTCTTAGTTAGGGTCGTTGTGTACCGAACGAATATGAATTCATAATAATAATTCGAGAAATACGCACACAGAAAAACAACTGGTTTTTGTGTTTTTATTTGTTGTGATCAACATTTTTGGCCTTCATAAATATAAAGTCATCAGAAAATATGACAGTTTTATGTTCATTTCGTTGCGGTAAATGTTTTCGGCGACAAAAGACATGGTTCTGAATTCATCATTGTTAACATATTGTACTTGGTTGCCTTAAATGGAGCTGTTCGACTTACTATAGTTTGAACAATTTAAGACGGTTGGTTTGAAAGGAACAGATTGCAGTGCTACTCTCGAGAACACTCCTTGAATGTTGAGATTTTTTTTAGATTTTTAAAAAAATATTTTTTCTATTTGTAGAAAATTCAAAATGTCCTAAGTTTATTTATCTTTCATATTCATTATTTATTAGTTGAACTAAGAGGTATAAAAAGTTCGATCAACATTAATAAATAAACCTTTTTCAGCTATAAAACGAAATGATATAATAAAGTTGTGCTACAAACAAAATGACATGTTTTCGACTTAATAAAGTATATAAAAATTCTTGTTATACTTGTATTTAAGAATGTTGATTTAATATATTGTTAATTTTTTGATAAGGGCTTTAAAAAGTGTGTTCAAACATTTTTTCTTCATTCAGCAAAAGGATATATTATTTATTTGATAAAGTATATAAAAATTCTTTCAGAATGTCGTTTTAATAAATTCATATTTGAAGAGCGTTACGAATATTAAGCACAAATGTTGTCTGGGGGAAAAAGTAAAGCCAAAATAAATTTTAATTATTATTATTGCATACATTCAAGAGCAACAATATTTGATACATAAAACCAAAAGTCCTACACCTAAATAACAATAACTGTCTCCACACACAAATTCTCCTCAATAGAAAACAATTAAGTGCAGATAAAAGTTATGGCCATATTCGGTTACTTACAATATATGATTATTTGTTTGTGGAGTCGTAAAGCAGCAGCAAATAGCAGCAGCAGCAGCAGGCACCAAGTGCAGTTTTTTTTTTTTGTGGCTAAACATTTTAATTATACAGGAATTTGATGTGGAATAAATTAGAGGTCTGGGCCACGGTTCCCCATGTTCACAACTTCTGAAACAAAATAAAGACGTTTCTGTTACTGTTTCTGGTTTTTTGTGTTGTGTTGTGTTTTGTTCTCCATCTAATGGGCGCCCTCTTGGGTTCCAATGAGCTCAATAATTTTCCACAATTTCAGCTGTCAGTCGAGGTGTCAAATCGCAGCTACTCATGCTGAGCTGCTGCTGCTTTTGGCTCTTCTTGTTGTTGTTGTTGCTGTTGGTTGCTGCTTAAAGGCATCGCTTTTGCGTTCCGCCTCTCGAGTAATTTAAATTAAGCATCTGACGCATACACACACACCTCTGCATAGTGTTCTCTCTGCTATATGTTCTGACAGACAACGCGATGATATGGGTAAGCAGCCACTTAACGATTGCCCGAATCTCTTTCTCTCTGTGTCTATATCGTCTCATCTCATGTGGCGCGATCACTGTCAACAATGGGCCCAATCCCCAGGTGGAATCCAACATATGTATCCTCTCTATACAGTTGTCTACAACTCATTATACTACATGTTTTTTTTTTTTGCTCGCCAACCTGCAACATATATGTTCTTATAGGTAAAAAACAGTTGTGTCTAGATATGGTGAACAAGATAAGGCAATTTTTGGCAACCAAAAACATAAATAAATAAACAAATACAAAAAAAAACCTTCAAACCAAAGTACATTTTTTTGCGGCTCTTACAAGAAAGTAAAAAGTTTCTTTCAAAATTATATTTTGATGAATAGAAACATTATCGACTTCATGAAGAATGCCATTCCTAGTGAGAAATAAAGTTCGAAACTTTGGATTTTTATGTTTTTGCAAAGATATAGATTTACTTTTAACAATATAAATGGCAAACATTTATTTTTAATAATAAGTTCACTATATCCACTCATTACAGTATACACATTATCATATTGACTTAAGTTAAATATTACGTTTGCCACGATTTCAAAATACTCATCAAAGTGTTGAAACTAATCAAATAAAATTGCACATTTAAAGCGAAAATACACGAATTTGCAACACATGGCCATCACAGATGCCTCACCAAAAAAAAGCACCCCGAAAAAAGAAAATAAGAATATTTATAAATATCTCACTCAGTTGGGCTCTGCACATTTGGGTTTCACATTTAATTGGAATGATTTGATGTTGTTTTATTTGATGCTTGGTCTGTGATAATTTACAACTTTTTCAATTTAAAAAAAAACACAGCGAGCAAGCATTATATATTTAACAATGATTGGTTGCTGCTTAATTTTAGTTGCTGTTGTTGTTGTTTTTGTTGCAAGTGCTGCCAGTGGGTAACATACAAACTGACACAATCACGACATGCAATAAGAAACATCCCAACTGGCCTTATCGACAAACAGCGATCTTGGCTTGCCGTAACTGCAATGGGCAACAGCCCAGAGTGTTGTTTGCTTACACACAGACACACACACACACACCTAGTCACAGAGGTGTGAAACGTTTTTTGTGGAGGTGTAAACACTACAGTAGTAGTAGTTACTCCCTCCTGACAAGCAACGCTTCACCCACATACTACATATGTGTGAATGCCTTATTGATTCACATGTTCAAGTTGTTAAGAGACGATCTGATGCAGTCACTCCACATCCAATTCCACTTACGAACAAAGCCACGAACTGGCCTCAACTGTTAGGGTCTGTTCACTTCTGCCTCTTCTTTTGTTGGTGGTGGGCTTAGCAAAGGGATCTATTTAAATGCAAGGTTAACTTTAGATAAGAGTAGAGGAAGTTTGGTTTCATACTATTGCAGCATAATAGGTTAAGTTCCTCAAGTCATACTCTGCAGCATTTCCTATCAAAAGAGAGAGATGAAAATCAAAAGTTGGCACTAATATCACATATTATTCCATATAAAATCTTATAGAATTCATTACCTTGTTTTACGCTCTTTAAATATTACTCTCATTTCACGAGAAGTTCTTAAGAGAATTTTTCTCACTTGCTTATGTAAAGAGCTCTCGAATTTCAGCACTTTAGCATACTTTCTGATTCAATTTAGTCCTTGAATATATTTTTAAAACTTCATTAACTTCATTTCTTTTGTATTTTATTCTCACAAATCATCTTAATTATTTGTCATGGCAATACGGATGCAATAAGTAGATTTCAAGAGTAAAGTCAAAGTTCCCTTTCTTGCGAATTTTTAGTTTGTCCTCCTGCTATATTTATGTATTAATGTATCCACTCATGCGGTTTGAGTATATACCTTTTGATCTTTTAATTTGCTGCATAAACACAATTTAAATCAAAGGCCCGACCGCTGATGTGTGATTCTGAATTAAGCACCAGCACACGTGTCAAAATATGTACGCAATAAGTAAATATGTGCGAAGCGTAATTTTGTTGAAAGGATGCATCAACACTATCTCTCTTGTCACGATTTGATATTATTTATGTCTGTATTTATATACATATTTGCAGCTTATGTGTGTGCATTAAAAAAGTTGAGGATATTATAAAGCCTCTTTTATCTTTGTAGCATTATTGATATTGATTGTAATTTTATTAATGTTTGTTAAACTAATATCAATTGAATTTGAGCACATTTACTGAACCTTTCTGACCTGCATTTCTGCTAACTGTTGAGATACTAACAAACATTGCAAGCCAAAACACATTTTGGCAACAGACCTGAAAATTGTACATACCTTTACCAACATGTTGCAGTTCCACTTGGCTAAATACGGAAGTTTAATGTTACCTCTTTTTTTTAACACTCCGATTCAGAAAGTAAAGAGTATATTGGTCTATCATGCTGTCTGTTTCTTTCTAACCAAATTCTTCAAAAAAAAGTATGTAGAATTGAATCAGGGTATTTTGTAGTCCGACTGCAAGATTTCCACTTGTTTTGTTGTTGTTGTTGTGCAATCTGCTCTTTGAAACTTGACTGAGAAATGTTTTCTGTTGCGATCTCAGCATTGTTTATATTTCTTTCTTTGCCATGGGGGTTAATAACGTGTCATTATCGTCATATTTGTTTAGCAAGTTCTAGACACCTGAATTAAGTTCGCATTTTGGCACATTTAGAGAACCAAAAGTACAGGAAATATTATCATAATACCGATTAAATTAAATGGTACCTTTATTGAAAACACAAACATGAAGAGGTAAGAGGCAAAGTTTTTATTTGGGAAACGATATTGTAATAAGAAATATTTCTTGTCATAGAAAACAAATATTGAGTACCAAAAATAAAAAAATGATGTAAATCTTCATTTAAAAATTAAAAATTTCTTTACTTTAACTTTTAAAAGTATAAAAAAAAAAACACAGGCATAAGCATTAGGAATTTAACAGGTATTTAAACATAACTCTTTAATGAAAATTTCATTAGAATTATATTGATTTAATACACATTTTACCTACCATCTTTGATATACTTTGATCGACCTAAGATAATTGACTTTTGCACTTGGACAAGCAATTTGTGTGCTCAGTTTTTGATTTCTTAATACCAATGTCGGCAAAGTATTCAAATGTCTTGGAAGACACAAAAAACGAAAAAAAAAAAATACCATAGAAATATTTTGACAAAGTTATAAAAAAAAAAAAAATTTGTACACCTATTGAATGGTTGCAGCTTAACTCAAAGACGACTTCTTATGGGGCAACAAAAGGTGTCTGTCAATCCCACACAAGCAGCGTAATCTGGTGTCTCCAATAAAAACCAGTAGCAGTAGCACGGTCAAAAAATTAAAAGAAATACATACAAAATCCCAAAAAAGAAAGAAAGAACTCTGGAATATTAAGCTGACGTCTGTTTTTTGTTAAGTAAATTATTATTTCATGCGCCGAGCACTTTGTTGATGATTCTTGTCCCTTTTTTGTTAAGACAGCCCCCAGACAATGGGAGCCTCTAAACATGAAAATGTCGGGCGTGTATTGTCAGCGCCGTTAAAACTCTGTCGTCATTTTGAAATTGGAACGGATAACGTTTGTCAGATTAAGTCAGAGAGAATAGTTGTAGTAGCATCGCCAGTATCGTTGGAAAATTTTCAGTTCAATGATTTAATTATGGGCTGGTAGGCGAGTAGACATCAACACACAACTTTCTTTTATACAAATTATTCATTCTTAAATATTTTTTTTTTTCTTTTCGTTTGCTAATCGGTTTATGGTATTACTCTTATTGATTCGTCGGCAGCACAAAGAACAAAACAAAGTGTGCATTTACAAAAGCACTTTCATTTCACTCAATATGACAACAGAATCCTCAACTTGCATCTTGGATCAGTCTGCAGTCCGATCGTTGTTGTACAATGATTAATACTCTACGAGCATATAAAGAAGAAGAATAATATTAATTGTATATACTTCACACATGTTGTGTAAGCGTAAAAGATTTTATCACCTCGTCAATAGTTTACTGGGAAAGTTAAAATGGAATAAATAATACAAATCTCCTGACTAGAGTATTAAAAAGCAATTCAATTAATTTCCGTAAATTAGATGATCTTTATCAGCAATCAAGAATGCAGGTGCGACAGAAACGCTTAGATCAATAAAACATGTGTTTAAATGAAACCGTATTATGAATAAAGCGAAATGAATAAATAAGACTTAGTAAAATCAACCGACGATATCTCACAACCAATGAACTAGGTTGGCGGCTAAGCCGAAAAGTATTTGTACCTTGATATGAATTTTAGTCTAGAATATCTCGAATACCTGAACCACATACATATTACAACTTTGATAAAGTGAAAACAAGAGATATTTTGTGCAGGCCTTCTATGTGTAAATCTACCTACATCTAGTCAAGACTATAAATTAACTAAGTTACTTGGTGACATAAGCAAAATGAATTCAGTTTTTAATTGTATAGGGTATTTATTTTAAAGTAATTTATATTCTTCACCTTAAATATTCTTTTTTTTTACTGCACCCACACAGTCTTTAAGCTCTTCACCGGCTCCCTACTTATTTATAGGGTATCCAAAGACTACACCTCGACTTATTACTGTCATTCATTCATTAAAGTAACATATTTTTTGCGCACTCTGCTTTAGTTTTTTGTTTTGTTTGCTTTTGCACTTCCGGTCTGCAGTGCAGGAAAACACGTTTCATAACAAAAATAATATTTCTCTTCTCAGCTTTTTCGCCAGTTCAACTCCGATAAGTGAGTAAGTAAGCAGTACATCATACATCGCTTTCTGGAATAACTTAAAGAGATCGTCTGCTGTGACATGACATGAAGACAGCAAAAAGAATAGCAAGAAAAACTGGCCACTGGCAACTGGCTTAGTAAGTTGACATTGTTAGCGATTAATGATTATCAATTTGAGTTGATTAACTTGCCATTGCGCTGCGATTTGTATTTTCCGTATACATATTTGTATCGATTGAAATTAATTGAACACTTTAAATCAATTAACTCAGCACTTAATATTCGTTTGTAGGCAGAAGTATAAAAGAGGTTGGATTTTAAGGAAAGTGAAGGATTAATTAATTAAATACTTGTGGTGGGTGTTGAATATAATCAATAAGTATTATATAATTTCTTAGAAAGAAAATAAATTATGTGAGATTTGAATAGATTAACTTCTCTGAGTTGCTCAAAGGCTTACATAATTATAATCAATTTTATTGAAATTATTTAAAGAGATTTACTGAACCATGTTTTGTTGAAGAAGTTGTTTAAAAGTGTTGAATGCAAAAAACCAGCGTTTATTATATTGAGAAGTACTTGAAAAATTTGAGTCTCAGCTGTATGCCATTATTACTAGATTTTTTCTTAAAAGTTTTACTTATGTAAATCATTTTTAAAACGACTGCTCCATTAGTAATAAACAAGTTGTTGTTTTTCATTTATATGTATCATTTTTCATTGTTTTATTAATTATTATTATTTATGTATGGTAAGTATATACAGTTGCATTAAGTATATTACACTAACCGCTTAGGGCGCTAGAACTATGCGAGCTTACATACAATTTGTGCATAAAATACAGCAATTAATCAGTTAATATTTATATATTTATATATATGTATATATTCGTACACTCTAAGTATAAGTATATAATGTAGGTAAATTGTGTGTTTTGTGTGTGTGTTTTTTTTTTGTTGCCAATTTATCAAATAAATACATACATAGTATACATATATAATAAATTAAATTTACAAACGACAGGAACAAAGTTTGAACTTAAGACAATAAAAACAAAAACAAACTAAATCAATCATTGCTCGCATTTACTTTGCATATTTGGTATGGATAGGAGGAGCAGAGCAGTGGGTGCGGGGGTGGAGTAGGGTGTGAGGAAGATATTGGATCTTTTGGACTTTTGATTGGAACTTAACGTTGATATGTTTTATGTCCACCCATACAAGCAAATCTATCGCATAGGTTGGCAAAGTGACATACTAAATTCGTATATATGTATATCGTTATATACATATACATACATAGAATTACTATATATACCGCTTTAAATCGACGCCAATTTATAGTAGTAAGTAGAAGGTGAAAAATATATATGTTTGAAATTACTTTTTGTGGTTCTTTTAAAGATAAGATGCAACTCTGTATCTTTTCTGTATCTTCGGTTGAAAGGATTTCTTTTAGCTAGAGATGTCATTGGGGGGTTGTTTTGTTTTTGTTGTTTTAAAGATTTGTTTTTTACTTTCAGTTTTTCACTAACTCTTACAAATTTACTTCCTATAAGCTCTGATTGCGTAAGTTGTGTGTATATTAAAATTAATTTATTTTTCTCTCAGATTAGATTTTTTAGGATTTTTTTATTCCCACAAAAATTGCACAAAGTCCTTGATAGTTATGGTTGTTTTTTGTTCTTGATGTTTTTGTTCTTGGTTTTGTTGTTGTTGTTGTTGTTTTGCGGCAGCTTCTTGGGGGGAGCGGGTTGATTCTTCTCTATTTGGTTTAAGCGGCGTTTTTATTTATTTTTTAATCAAAATACCGAATAATCACATGTAAATTATTGTCCGAAAGTTGTTTGTTGCCCGATCTCTCTCTTTATCTCAACCTCTATGGTCTGAGCAGTGCCAATTTGGGTGCCTGTTGCTGCAAATGATGTTCCCGCATCGCGATCAACGAGAGCGATCTGAATGCAGAGATTGGGGAGGAGGCAGCTGATGCGTGGGCAACGGTGTATGGATCTGGGGATGCAGATCCGGCTGAGAGGGTTGTTGTTTGGTGTCATGGCTTGCCGCTCAGCGAGGTCACATTCACGCCCGGCGAGATCTTGCCCGAGTTCGAGGAGGATGACGAGGATGTTGAATTGCTCGAGATGGGTCCAATCATATGTTGTGCCGCTGTATGACCGCCGCCAGAACCAGAACCACTGCTATTGGGTATGTGAACCACATCGCAACCCATCGATGACGATGAACTGGATGCAGAGGGTGAGGCACCTGGTGGTGGCGCCACCTGTGCTGCACCCACATTGCTTGTCGTCGTCAGGCTGAGCGGTGCAAAGTGTTGTCCACTCGCAGCACCAGAAACCGCTGCCTTCCACAGAAGCGGATTCATCCCTAGACCATTATGGGCCACCAAACTTGCTCCAAAGTGCCGCTGATGCTCCAGAAACTCCTGCGTCGGTGCACTTAAGTGTGCAGCAGCTGCTGCCGCTGGTCCATAGAATCCACGATACAAATCCGGTCGCACATATGGCGCATAGTTGGGTATGCGAGCCGCCAGCGGCGATAGTATCTTGCCCGGCGACGGGTGCTGATGCTGACTCGGATGACCGTAGAAGGCTGGCTGCAATGGGGGCAACTCACTGGCCGGTGAGTTATCCTTGTTGTTGTTCGAATTGGAGTTGGACTCCTTGCCATCCTTGGCCATATCGGCCAGCGACCAGATCCTTGGCTTCACCGCCAAACTGCCACCGGTGCCACCCACTGCGGTCTGCAGTGAATTCTGTTGTGCCTGCTGGTGCTGTTGGAGCAGCTGTTGCTGATGATGATGGTAGGCGGCAATGTCGGGTGGTGAGCCAGTTGGTGGTCGGAAGTGATGATGCAGGGCGGCGGGATGAAAGAGTGGATGGGTGCCTGGGCGATCATAGAGATCGGGCGAGCCATTTGGTGAGCCTGGTCGCGATTCCGACCACTCACTGTTATTGCTCTCGCCGGGACGATCGGTCATCATATCCCCAAGTCGACCCATGCGATCCTTATCATCATTGGAGCCTAGGCCCGAGTCTTTAGCATCTGTAAAGAGTTGAGGAAAGTCAAATGAGTAAAGTTTTTTTATAGCTTATACATTGTTTGTCCAAGTTTAAAGAAGTCCAAAAGAATTTGAATATGTTCTTAGTTGTATTTTAGGTAATTCAAAAAGGCTATAAAGTAATTAAGAAGATTGCCTTTTCAAAATAGCAAAGTGTAATGATAATGATGTTTGCTTTGTTCTTATAATATGGATGCAAGTATAATCAATTTATAGGATACGAAAAAATGCTTCCATATTAATTTTTTAATGATTTTTACTATGAAAAACAATTTTATAATATATTTTAGCATCAGTTTCCCAAGGGTTTTGCCTCAAAGCATTATTAAGACACAACAACTTATTACTTTAACTATAACTTGAGTCAATTCACTTTTTAAGAAAATAAAATAGGTAAAGATTACTTTCAAATTATTTTGCTTACTGTACGGAAAATCAAAGTTTTGTTAATCAGGTTTTTAAAGCTTTTTTAATGAATCTATTTTTTTTTCTTTTAATAGTTTCTCACAGAAAATCTATCGATAAGTGTTCTAAGGCTTAAGGAGCTCTCAACTTACCTAATAAATCATTCTCTTCTGTATTCTTATCGTTATCGTCATCGTCGTCAATATTAGCATCATCGTCGTCGACTCGATTTCTTGGCTCCCAGGTCATTTTATTCTCCTTTTTCAGTCTTCTTCTCGCATTTGCAAACCAGGTTGATACCTGGGTTAGCGTCATTTTTGTGATAATCGCCAGCATTATTTTCTCGCCCTTCGTTGGATAAGGATTCTTTTTATGCTCGTTTAGCCATGCCTTTAGCGTTGATGTCGTCTCGCGGGTTGCGTTCTTTCGCCTGGCCCCATTCAAATCCATGCCATAACTGCAATTAACGAAATCAAAAGTTGATACAAAAAGGGTTAGAAAACTTTTCTAAGACATAGTCGACGAGGCTTTAAGGGTGTGATTTGCCGTCGGCTTGCTCGGTTCAGCACTGTGGATGTGAGAATTAAACAGGTGACAAAAATAATAATAAAAGGTCGTTCTGGGGTTAGGGTTAGAGTCTGGCAACTTTTAATGGCCCATCTGTTGCCAGGACGGGTTGGATTTTAAATATGCAGATTGCTAAATGCTTAACTGGTCGTCTAACTACACTCGGAAAAAAATTTATCTATTGATAAACTTAAAATTGGAAAATTATTTCAGGAAAAGGCTGAAAGATTCTATGGGATCATTTGGATGAAATTAAATACTATTCTAAAAGAAGAAAGACAATTAAGCTCAAAAGTTTCTAGGCCTCAATCAAGTGCTAAAATAATTTAATTTTCCGATATTCAAATTGCCCAACATTTTATTTTGAGTGTACCATTAACCTAGCATCATCGATTGGCGCAGCTTGGCAACATTTGTTGATAATAAACACATTTTGCTAGCCATTTTGCCTAAATGGCCTTCTGTCTATCAATGTATCTGTATGTCGTTCGGTCTGTCGGTCTGTCTGTCTCCCGGTCTGCGCCCAGTGTTGTAACATTTATGTACACATGTGCAGTTTGCGGTTGGGCAACACATTTCAGATCTGACCAGCGAAATGCATGCATTTGCCGCAACAAATATCCCTGTGAGTGTGTGTGTGTGTGTGTTAGTAGCAACTGTCCTTTATCGTTTTTTGTGGGCAGTTAACATGCATTATATCCAGCTGTATGTGTGTGTGTGTGTGTGTTTAAGTGTGCAAGTGCATCCCATAGATGACATTCAGCAGCGGAACAACAGATATGCGTATACATATGTATCTGTCCCATTTGTAGTATGCAGCATGTAGCATGTTTCCAGCCAGCTGCACAAATGCTCAACAGACTGCCTGATGTGAGTGTATGCTCTCTCTCTCTCTCTCTCCCTCTCTCTGTGTGTGTGTGCATTGCATTAATTAATTTAAATTTTCAGCGAAAAAAAAAGCCAAACGATACGAAGTGTCGCCGAGTGCAAAACACCTGCGACGACAGCCACACACTGAATATGCCTTTGATCATTTGACAGTTGAATAAATTTTTTTAATTTTCCTATCAACGTCCGGCGGTTTGTGTTTTTTGTTGGTGCTTGCTTGCCATACTTATATGCTGGCGATGCTGTTGTCAAACAATGCAAAAATCACACACAAACACGCCCTCAACTTAATCGGACAAGGTAGGGCTGCCAAACAAACTGAATTCGGAATGCGAATTCGCTAGTCGGGCGTCACGTCACAGTGGAATAACTCAAAATTGATTTATTGTGAATATGAATCGATAGTCAACAATCGACATGACTCAACTTTCAAATTTTTGTTATGGGTGTCAATTACGCGTAAAAACAATGAGAAAGAGAAGCTACTACTGCAGCCCAAAACGTGACGTGACGGGATGTTGTCGATGTTGTTAAATCGACAACTTGGTTTGAAATATTTATGTATGTCGGCAACATTTCGTTGCTGGTTGTTGTTGTTGCTGTTGCTTTTGTTGCTGTTGTTCAGCGGAAGCGACAACTCTGCCAAATAGCCGACGGGGTCCCCCGTTTATCAATTACAAGCAAATAAATTGTCGTTAATGATAGAAAATCAAATATGTATAAAACAACATACATAAATGTATGCACATGCGTGCCAATGTGCATTCAATGGCTTTTACTTTTTAATGCACCGAATTTGGCCCAACATTTGAATGCAGCAGCTGCGCTGTACAACAACTTTCAACGGTCACTGTGTGGTAACTCTCCTGGCTGGCAGCCAGTGCCAGTTTGCCGCGCCCTATTTGAGATTTAGTTAACTTAATGCCGATCACGTTTACAACACTCGACACAGACACACATACACACGCACTCAAATCTGATGTGTTGGCGTTGATCGCCTGTCGGACCACCGTTCATGTTCTCGCCTAGCAAATCTCTCATTCCTGCTTCTTCCTCAATGTCAAAGAATATTATGATTATTGTTATTCAACACTTACCTATTGAAGGGATAGCCGGCAAAGGCTGCGTCATACGGATGATACATTGATGGATATGGCCATGGAGCAGCACCTGCTACAAGATTCTCTTTCAAATCAATGCCAGCCTGCAATCAAATAAATATATACAGAAAAAATTATGTCAGCTATTAAAAATAAGTACATTAATATTTGGTTTAATCTGTTCAATTTTTAATACGTAAAACATTTGACCATTGGCAAAGACCTTGAACTGAAATTATTCAAAATCATGTTAAACAAATCATTGATACATATTTTACGCGCTCAACATTAAACATTAAAAAGTCTAATGCGTTATCAAGAACACAACAAAACACGGCTGAATAATGGGATTGAAGGGTAGCAGAATTTTTAAAAACATTTATTAAAAGCTTCTGAATAAAATAATTGAGATAGTAATTTCTTAATTAAAACTTTATTTTTTTATTACTTCACATTGATATAAGTTTTAATGCTTTATAAAGTTCAGTTTTTATAGCTGTTTTATTTTATTGGTTTATGTAAGTATTTCGAGAACTTCACCCATTGTACAAGTATTTCGTTGAGTGATAAGCAGCATCTTAGTCTAAAAGTCATGAGGACAATACGTGACCAAAAGGGCGTCAAGCATTCGCATTCAATTTGCTTTTATTCAATTTGAATTCACAGTAAATTTGGTATTTAATTTGATAATGAGAGCGACATAAAAACGCGAATAAATGTCGCTGCATGTAGTACAAATATACCATATAAATACATATGAATGTTTGTAGGCATGTTGTTAGTGAAACATATGTCAGCTTGTGGACATCTCTTGCCACATCGCGTAATTAAAATCACTGATAGAGCACACACACACACACATAATCTATATACAAAATGTTGATTAAGTGTAACATGACAATTACTTATATACACATACACATTTAGTAATTTAGTCGTGTCTAAATTCACAGCGACAGATGTTGATGTCAGCTGTTTGTCGTGTACCAAAAATGATAACGACTCAAGATTGTACCAGAAAGAAAACACACAGAGAGAGCCCAATCCGAAACGTAACGTTCAAAAGGGGCAACACTGAATTCAGAAAAAAAGTGCAGCAGCTGCTTGATTTGATAACAGAAAAGCTGCCAATGCTTAAGCTTACCTAAAAAAAAATACCTTTATTCAGAATACTATAATCGAGTCATTAAGTAATTGAGTTATGGCACGAGTTCAAGAAGGTTTATTGGGTTTTGTATAAAGTCATCTGCTTTTAAATTGTTTATATCAAAGCAGGCTTGGAAATGAGACAAAACTAAACGAAATAACCATAATCTGGATGTAACCGGCAAAGAATAGCTGTTTATATATATATAAATATTTAGCTTAAGAACTTATCATCATTTCTTAATAAATCAGAGACATTAATGACACAATTTCGTTTGAATTCTGCGGGAGAAAATATGATTTTGTTACTTTTTTATCTATATATTATTAAGTCAACGCTGAACAGTATTAAAATATGTAAAGCCGTATTTTTAAACATCAGAAAAATTCCAAATTATCAGACGATGAATTTAAATTTTTATATTTTAAAGCTTCTTAAGAAACGACTAGTTTAATATGTACCAAACATAATACATCATTGTGAAGTATAAATGATTTCTAGCAGAATGTATCTTTTGGCTTGACTTAGTCTTCCCTTACCTTTGCTGTCTTCTTTAGTTTGTTCTTTTTGAGTTCTTGTAACGCATTCTGGAAGTCAAAAGGTCAGCTCTAAAGAACTGCGGCAACAGCACATTGAACATGATGTAAAATCAACCATCGATACACATCTCCAATGTACATGGGCCACAAGTGAGAAGAGAGCGCATCTTTTAGGCCATTTGGCAGGCACTGCTGTTGGCCCTTTCGCAAAAGTGAAGTATGCGAAATTGTAGTTGCAAGTTGCAACTACAACTATACGACATTGAGGCGTCTTGACTGGCAAATGTTGTTGCAGTTGTAGCATTTGCGTTATCTTGGCTGTCTGCGCGTTGAAAACCGTCGGCAAAATATTTCTTGCTCTGTCGCCAACTATATAAGAGAAAATATGTGTTTAGGCCCGATATCAATGGCAATCGCAGTGGCCACGACGAGGGTTCTTAGCCCGGTCTCAGCATGTGGTGATGGTCTTTTTTTTTGAAGAGAGTTGAGAGTTTGATAGAGAGACTGATAACCAGACACAGATCTTAGGCTTGTTGTTTAGTAAGGGCCTGGGCTGGTCTGGTCTGGCTCTCTCTGCACTGAACAGACAGGTCGAAAAGGAAGCGTTTTTGGTCGTAACGTGCAGTTCGCAGAAGTCATTTAGCAAAACGTTTTACAACCTTTTGACCAAAAGTCTGACAATATTAAATTACAGTTTTATTTCTCGAATGCTGCGGCGGAAGGTCGAAAGTTGCTAGCAAGCGATCAATTACCACCGAGTTGTAGAGTTTTGCAAGTTTTTTTTTTTTTGGATACCTTGATGCTCGATTCCGATTCCGATTCCTCAATGAAAAAGGGTCGCACTCTGCCCGTTGCCCAAACTGGTTTTCTACAATTTTTACAACTCTTACAAATAATCGCATTCGACTATCAAACGTGCAACAGCAACGGCAGCAGCAGCAGCGAGTCAGCACCATGTTCAGCAACAACATTCAGAGTATCCGCATCCGCATCCACTAAAAACAATCTGCTTGCCTCGTGTGTTTGGAGTGCGTGCTGCATATGGGACATGGGACATGTAACATGCGAGAGTGAAGCGCATTCAGTGCAACACATCCCATAAATTGTTGCGTTTGCTACTTACTTACTACATTGCAACAGCAGCAGCAGCAGCAGCAACTCCTGCCTCAGATTTTTGCGTGTGATGCAAAATATTAACAACATGAACAGTCGACATGTGTGCAACTACGTTTTGCGTTTATTATTACTCAAACAACAACAACTGCGACTACTTCTTGCGCTCAACCAAAAACATTTACAAGTTGGCCAAAAGCATTCATTACTCCTTTTACACATAGCTTCAGTATTTAGACCAGAACTAACATGGATCGGTCCAAAGCGATAGTAAGTGATATATGTTCACAGCATATAAATATGTATGTATGTCAGTATGTATGTTTTTTTTTTGTACCAGGAAATGATTCATCATCATTTTGACGATGTACAAAATCGGTTATTGGCAAGCGTGTTAAACACAAATATTTATTTATGAAAGTTCCATTATTTATTTATTATGCGAAGTGAACTTGATTTGAAATTGCTAACTGTTTGTGTTGGGGGGACTAATAAAAAATTCTTCGAATAAATTGCTTACACTTGAATGTTAGCTGAAATTAATAAAACTGAAATATATAAGCAGGTTTTCAACAATTTCTTGACTTTTTATAGCCACAGCAATTAGTTAATCACACTTTTCATGTACACTAAGTACCACTGTATCACAAATCACAATCGATTCTCCCCCTCCAGCAGCTGCTGCTGCTGCTGTGTCGAATTCACGCATTGTGGAGTGCGATTTCGCAGCTAAGTACAAACTGTAAATTAATTAATTCATATTAAGACTGGGCAGAGTCATCTGGTTTTCATTGTTTAACTAAAAATTTGCTCCATCGTCTGCGTCTTCACGCCAAAAAGACGAAAACTCAGAGTCAAACTCAATGGATGTACCCAACGGGATCCGACAATTGGTCGTCGACACGTCGCGACAGTTGCCTGATTCAATAAAAGAGAGCGAGAGAATTCAATGGGATTCGATGCGAATTTGACTGGGGTACAGGTTTGTGGAGGTTTCGGGTGGAGGAGCTTCTCGTGCCTGTGGTCTGTCGCCTGATGCGAAGCGATTCGAATGATGCGCGTAATGACGGGTCGAGTTAATTAATTGCTGACTCGTTTTAAAAATAAACGCACGTTTACGCAGCGCATTCTTCGTTTCTACACATTGGAACGAACTAAAGGCGAAGGCGGAGAAAGAGGAGGAAGAGTTGGAAAGAATGAATGGAATCAGAGGGAATCTGAATCACAAACTTGATCGGATTTTCGAAATCGACAACATGCGAAGAAGGACTTTGGCTTCGTTTTACACAAAATAGAATTGTTTAACGGCGCGTCGCGTCTAGCGCCAGCAATTTTATCCCAAAACGAGGATACGAGAGATGAGAATGAAGCGGTAGCTGAAGCTGAAGCCTCCCAGCACTTATAAAGTTGTATACAATTGGGAGCCTGAAGCTTCTGTTGTGTTGTTGTGTGAAAGTTGCCTTGCTTGTTTGTTTGGCTGCGATTGTTGTTGCCATGACTGCTAATTTGTTGTTTGTTGTAGGCAGCCATTCAACAAAACATTCTCGTAGACACCCACAGTAAGTGTGTGCGTGTGTGTGTAAAATTTTGCTGTTAACGAAGCATTTTCAACTTTTGCCAAAAAGCCAAACAACAATAACAACAACGACAAGGGCAGCAACACACACAAAAAACTTTCCACAACACTTGCGACTACAAACAGCAACAAAAACAACAATGAGCTGTGAGTAAATGTATTTAGTATACTTTTGGCAGCCAAAGGAAACGGAGGGAGGGAGAGGTGACGTACGTCACCTTGCCATTAGGATAAAGCAACCCCCAACGACGACGACAACGACGACGACGACAACAACACTTCGACATTTTGAAAGTTGACAAATCAGTGCATGTACATTTTCGGGCCAAAAAACAACATTCATCCATGCAGGCTCTGTTCTCGGTTAGGGTTGCTTTTTGGCTCGTATGAGGCGTTAAGTGTAGTGTACAAAAGCAGAGGGAGCGGGAGCGGGAGCGGCAGAGAGGGAGGTGTACTAACATCATTGGTGTGGCCCGATTTGTAGTTGGCTTTTTGTGTTACAATTTTTTGGGTACGCAGCCGTGGAACGAGTGGAAATTTTGCCAAAGGCCCACAAAAGTTTTGTTCTCCCCAGAGGACCGAGGACCGAGGACCAGCAGCAGCTCGAGCTGCTTGTAAAAGAGATATGGATACACATTTGTGCCTGGGTGTAAGATTATTTTGTTGAGAGTGCGAAATGTCATGCCTGGGCATTGTTGTTGTTTTGTTGATGATGTTGATGCCACTTACTGTGCGTGTAGCAAAAAGTCAATATACAGACATATAAACTGCCTTCTATAGACTGCATACACTTAGGAAAACGCTTGAATTTATCTTAAAAGCTAAAAATAGTTTTTACCTAGTTATTAAGTATTATATATAATATTTTTTTATTTTTGTTTCTGAGAAACTTATTTTTGTAAATAGAAATGAAATATTATTTTTACTAACCTTTTCTGTATTATTTCCTAAAAAACACGACAATAAACCCTTGTCACCCTGAAGTATGTTGATTATTTTCCTAAGTGTAGACTTACTATATCAAGTGGAAACACAAAATAGAGACGAGACGAGCCGAACGTTGCCTGTCACAAAACTAGATGACTATGATTGCCATTGTCTAATTGGGGGCAGCTGAATCCAGCGAGTGTTGCAGGATGCAACATATGCGCTAACGTCAAACTCTGAACTCTGTACGAACTCAAGGATCAACGAAAGCGAAAGAGAGAGGAAGAGAGATAAACTGACAGCTATAGAAAGTGGTGGGGGGGAGTTGAGGGTTGAGGGCGGATCACAGGCGGACAGCCTGTCACTTGCGTGTTGACAAATTTATTAATAAGGTACGAAACGGCAGCAGTCGACGCCCTCAACAACACCAACAGGCGCGGCGGCCTGGCCTATTTGTTTGGCAGTCAGTCAGTCAGTCAGCCAGCCAGCCAGTCGTGGCGGTACTCTTCAAATGTTTTTCCTTTGAAAATGACAAGGAGCAGGCAGTTGCACCATCTCATATCGCAATATCTTTCATTTAGAGAAGTCACATCCACCTTTCCATACACCATTTAGCATGCGTTTGACTTATTTCGGAAGACAAGTCCCGAAGAAAAGAGACAGAATATATATAGTATATTCTCGTGCTGCGGCAAAATGACAGCCGCTTGACAGCTCGTGTCAAAGTAATGAATCCACCGCACAGAGCCGACACTTTTACAACACTCCCTTTTTGGCCCCATGGCACAATGATATATACATATGTATATATACTTGATGCTAAGAAAAATTGCTCCAGTTTAGCGCCGGCGATGCCGCAGTGACTAATTACGATCGCCGGAATGATTTATGCAGCTGTGTGGCAGGCCGGAAAATTTGAAACAATTTCGTGGGCCGTTTTATTTTCTTTAAATGCCTCAATCAATATGAGATACACTTCAAAATTGTACTTGACATATGTACTGAATATATCTTAATATTGGTTTCAATTTTTTTAGTTTTTTTTCAGGTTTTTTTTAGTTTTTGCTTTGTCAGCTTAGCGTAGGCGCATTGAGAGCGACAGTGTTTAATCACCAATCGATAAATTTTCAAATGCGACGAATATTTTGTATCTTTTGTATTGTTTTCCTTTCAAAAGTATCTTTCAATAACAATACGCGCCAGCGTTAACCAAACAAAACCAAATTTATGCAAAACCGCAGCTACTGGCGGCAGGCCGGATGATTTTTTTTTGTTGTATTTTTTTGTATTTTAATGTATTTTATTTTTTTCTTTTCTGATTTTTTGTCTTCTGTTGTTGAAGTCTCGCCAGCTGCGTAAGCTTCTTCAAATGCAAATCAATATACTTAGGCACACACACAAACACACACACACACACACTTCAGTAAGTAGTATGACTATCGATTTTTGTTTTTTAGTTGTTTTTTTTTTGTGTTATTTGTTACCCGGTCAGTCATTAGTGGCACGTATTCAAATGATTCGTAAGTTATGAATAGAATCGCAGAGCGTATTACCAACCTAAGACTCTTGCCTGAACTGGTTTAAGCAAAGTAGTTTCTTTTCAAGTTTTCTTTTTATCATATCTTCATTGCCGTCCGAACATTTTGTTGAGATTTGAGCAACACTTAAATATGAAATTCAATCGAATACCATAATATCCAGCGAATACTTTTTGACAGTCACATCACATACGTATTTGTCATAATGAATAATTCGCAGAGAAAACAGATATATTAATTTCAAAATTGACACCTTTTTTTTATAAATTTATGCTTAAGTCATATTTGTCATAATAAATAACTTGAAAAGTAAACATATTTAAATTTGTATAAATTATTGCTACTAGTGTTTGGCAAGTTATGTCAGTAATAAAATGAGAAATTCCAAAAAATTGATGCCCTTAAAAAAAGTTTTATGTGTTTGTGATTAATTTCTTGTTACATTAAAATTAAAAAAATATTTCCAAAATGCCAGGCTAAGATACTATTTATTAAAACTTTAATAAATTACAATTTTATGCAGGATTTTTGTAAACTAGTTAATTCTTTTCAATTTAATTGTATCATTGAAAGAACTAAACGACAAAATTGAACGAATATGAAGATATATCACACAATTAAAGGTACTTAAGAACAGATTGCTTCGTTGAAAAGAGTGTAAAAATAACATTTTTTATGTATCGAATTTTTACTAAGCAATTTTAATTGTATTTGTTATGATTACATTGTTGAAAAACAATGCAGTACTCCCTCGATCGGCTAATTGAGTGTTTTCGAAACCATATGTCAAGCCATGCAACGAGCTAATAGCCATAGGAATCTGATTATTGAGAATTCGAAAGAGGACCGAAAACAAAATCCAAATGAAAACAAATAAATAAACCACACACACAAGATCCGGTCAAGGCATTGCAAGCAGTCACAGTTGGGGGTCCTGACCCTATCCCCGCCGCCCGCTCTCCTGTTCTTCCTGCACCTACTCCTACGATATTTTGATGACCCTCGGCACAGTATGTGGTCCAAAGGGAAGTCAAACCAAATAGAATTGTTTGCAAACAAAAGCAAATTACACGCTGCTATTAGAAATAATTTCGGCGAACAATGGACAACGCCGTGAAGCGCCGGACATGCTGTAACAACAACAAAAACTCCCGATGGACCCGTCGGAATGACCCGACTATTGTATGCCCTCAGGCTTGGCTTGGGTATAAAGCCAGCTCACAATAATGCAGCTTGAAATATCACCCAGACCGAGTAGAAGTCTAACCAAAAGGTCAGGCAATTGCCACATGGGCATATTGCAACAGACATACACAGGTTGACGTTGCACAACACAAGCATAGCTTAGGGTCTACTCAAGCCTTTGACAAATCTGTGCCTAGACTAAACCTCGAGTCAAAAAAAAAGCACAAAACTTCCACAAAATCTTCTTGCAGGCCAACTAACACATGTTCGGAAGCCTTGGAACCATACCAACTATAGCTGGTTCGGTTCGTGTGTGTGTGTGCATGTGTATGTGTATGTGTTTGTGTGTATGCGTGGCCCTGGCACACGATCAAATGACGAGGAAACAACAAACGACAAGTCGACGACGACGACGACGATGTCGTCGGTGGTGGTCTTTGCTTGGGACGCTGGACAAATTCATAAATTTATTGCACCATTGTGTTCGGACGCATGACTTATGAACAGAAGAGCTCAGAGCTGTACCGAACCGAAGTTGGGTAGTTTTAGCATGCAGAATGTTTCACGTTTTTGGTTATATTTGTTGTTCAAGACTTACCGGGTTCGCGTAGAATTGTGGCTGGTCACCGGCTATGCCCGACAGATAGGCGGACATGCCCTCCGGATAGACGCCGAGCGGTACGCCGCCAGGACCGGCTACAAGACCGCCGGCCGCCGCTAAGCGCTGGTAGTTCAGCATATCATATTGGCAGGAGCAAATCGTTTGGCCGCTAACCGGATCCGTGTAGATGGTACGGCCGGTGTCACAGCAGCGATTCGGATTGGGATTACCGGAACCGGGTGCTGGTGGTGGTCCACCCGGTGGCGGTCCAACACCAACCGAGGGCAGCGATGAGGGTCCCGCTCCAACGCTACTTCCAGCCGAACCATAGGGTGTTACGGCAGCGGCACACGGTGAACCGGAGCGTGCACCCGGCGGTACTGTCGATGTGACCATAACGTTACCGGCACTTGGCAGACCGGCGGCAGAGGCAGCAGCGGCAACGGCAGCGGTTAGTGTAGGCCCCGGACCTGAACCGGCACCTGGGCCGTGGCCGTGGCCGGAGCCGGTGCCGCTTGTTGGATGCGTTAACGGTGGCAAAGGTGGCAACTGTTGCGTTGTACTCTGTGGATGCGGCGGCGTTTGTGCGGCGTTCGTAGAGGGTGTGGTTGGCGATGAGGCAGCAAGGCGAGTTGAAACGGCATTCTGAAAATGAAAAAGCAAAAAGAAATTGAATATCAGTAAAATGGTAAAAGAAAAGTCCCACCGCATAAGTCCCGCATGTTAATCTTTGGTAGAGTAGAGAGATACTTTTGATTTGAGTAAAGTTTCCTTTAGCTAATTTTTTTCTTTACCTATTGAAAGTGCTTTAAAAAAATTCATAAGATTCATAAAAAATCAGTGAAAATTGAAAAGAGTTACAACCTTTTAATGCCTTTGCACTGCCAACATGTCTACTGTACCTTTTGGTAACACAAGTCGCTTAAGTAAAGGCAAAACTTAATTAAAAAACCGTTGCCCCCCTCTTATCAAAGGGCGATAAGCGCTTGTTGTTCTTGCTGTTGTTGCTGTTGCAGTTGCTTGTCTGTCAGACATTCTATACACTCCAATCGGAGTATACCAGTACAGTAAGTAAACAAAACTACAGACTGATGTGTCCCATGGAACCCTAGCCTAATAGCCCAACTCTCCGGTTCGCTCTATCCGTCGAAGGGTCCTCTACTGGTTAGGATCATCAAAGTGGGGCCGCCATTAACAACAAATCATGTTTTCGATTGACAACATTGATTTAAATTACACAGCCGATTGCTGTGGCAGCAAACAACAACTAAGAGCAATTTGATTGCATGTGTGTGTGTGCTTTGTATCTGTGTGTGTGTGTGCTTTGTATCTGTGTGTGTGTGTAGCTGTGTCCGTTCTTTGTGCATCTTGGTCCGTGCCCATGTTTCTTTTTATTTCTTTTTCTCTTAGTTCTGTGTGCACATAAGCCTATCGGGCACTTTTGTCAACACTTTTAGTCAAGCAACAGTATCCAAAGACAACAACAACTTGCAGCAACAACAACTTGCAACAGAATGAACGCATACATTCGCACACATTGCGGCACAAACAAGTTTCTGAGGTTTTATTTATTAACGTCTCTTTGTAAAAGTTTTCTTCGATTTTGGTTTGGGTTCCAAAGAGACTCTCTCTTCGCACTTCTCTTGTCGGCTTCGCTTCTTCTCCTCGTAGTCTTTTTTTATATGTTTTTTTTTTACAAATGATCCAAGACTTAAGATTGGATTTTTATCGCAACTCGAGAAGCATGGCCAAACACACACAGTGAGTGATATCAACAAAATAGTCGACAAGATAGACGACAAGGATGCAACACTGCCTCTGGTAGTTCCCCTCCCTTCGGTTCCCCTCTTACCCAAAATGACAACTCTCAAGTGGTCATACGCGATTAAAAATTAATTCTCTGGCCCCTCTCAAAAGGGGAGAGAGTGGGGGGAGGGGGGCCGTTGGCTTATCAGTTGGGCGCCTTTGAATCCGCCGCCGCCGCCGCCGACGACGATTTCGTTGATGATGTTTATCATTCAGCAAACGGAGTCCGCCATATCTCATATATACATGCACACAAATATATTGAATTTCTAGTTGAGAACATCCCAAAAATGGACAAATTCGAAAAGTGTTAAATATCTATTCTCTTGCTTTCAGTATGTGCTTCAGGAATTCCTTCTTTTTTTTATCTAAACAGCGATTTGCATTTCATTTTCTTCTTGTTGTTTCGCATTTTATTTTGTTGCTGTTGTTGTACATTTTAGGTTTTTGGTTTCGGAATCGGTTTTGGTTACGTTTTCGGTTTCAGTTTTCGTTTCATTCGTTTTATACATTATTGTTGTTGTTTTTGTTGCTGTTGCTGTTCTACAAGTTGCATTTCACATTATTTGCTTGCTTTGATATTGTTTTTGTTTATATACACAAACATGAAGCAAGCATTTTATGGGCTCTTTTCAATAGCTACGCTTGTTGCTGCCTTGTTTGTTACTTATTTGTGTAATTAATGTGCCAATGTATCTGTATGTGTGTGTATCTATGTTGGCGCTGAAGTGTCAAGTATAAGTTGAATTGATTACATTTCGACCAAAGAGGCAACATTAACTTGCCATATTTGCCACTATGTAGATCAGATTACCAGCCAGCATGTATGGCTCTTTGATTTTAAACACACACACACACACACACATGCATGTGTTTTTGTATCTGTGTTTGGTGTTGAACAAATGTGCATGGCAGCAACAAACAACAAAAACAGCCACAAAGTATTAGAACACTAGTTTGTATAGTTTGTGGGCTGGGGGGTTTTTTTTTCTGCGAGGGGTAAAGCTTTCATTTTGGCATCATGTATAAAGTTTACAACACATGTCTGCTACTACCGCTGCTATCTGGTACAACAATACAACGACAATACACCGAACAAAATACTCGAGGCACGCCGAACCAATGTAGAAGAGCTACTAACAAACAAAATTGTAGTATGGCTGACATTTTGATGGGATTCGAATGGGATTTGGCGCAGACATCGATTCTATTTCTTGATAATTTCAATTTATTTTTAAAAGAAATGCCTGCATTTGTTGCCTTCTCTCTTTATCACTTTGAATTCGACTAGCGATCTGTCTTTGTCAAGTCCAATTGTTGCAACTTAAACACCTTGTTCTACAAGTGAAAATAAATTAGAAGATTTAGTTTAAGTATTTTAAAACGCGCATTTTTTACCCAATTAAAATAGTTCTAACATACTTAAGAGATTACAAAACGAACATCAAAAAGATTGTACAAGTAAGAAACGATTTAGTTTAAACTATTTCTTATGCAGAAGTATTGTATCTCAAGACAAACGAAAATTGTTTTTCTTTTACATCAAATTTTTTATAAGAAGTTTTCTTTAAGAATTCTAAGTATTTCTGAATTATTGGTAACAATTTGAATTATTCTCATTGGTTTTCCATAGTATTTCAGAATGATTGTATTGTGTAGAAATTGATTGGTTTTCTATAAGAACTTGGGTACCCTTAAAATAATTTTAGTTTTTAAAATATTTTCATTGATTTTCTTTAAGATATTTTCGTTTTTAAGCGAAGTAAAACGAAAATAAAACTTTTACATTGATTTCGGGATAGTTTTAATATGGTTCTGGATAAGTATCTCCAGATTACAATATGATTCTAAGGCCTCATTTTTATATTGACTATTATTAACTCCATTTATGGAATTATTTGACCATTTTTTTTCCTAATTCAAAATGTAATTTCTTTTTCTCTGTGTTTCAATGAAGATTCTCAAATTTTTTATACGCATTATTTCAATTGCTTTGAGCCTAGTCTATTTTTAAATATTTGCTCTTAGAATACAGATTGAATTTTTAGCACTCGAATCTAGTACTCTACAACATAAAACGTTTCCAATATATTTTAAGCAAATTCCGAAACCCTTTATCTTTCAATATAACCTATATCCATAATATTTAATCCTTGAAAACTCTCAAAAATAATCACACGTAAATATTCCAATTGATTGCCTACAAGTTAGCGCTTAGTATATACATAAAGTGTTTAGTCTTTTAGTATTTTAGTACATACCATTACTAAACAGACACCGGTTTCATTACTGTGCACTGTCATTTAATTTAGATTTGCTTTGTCAAGTCGAACTAATAATTATACTCAAAACGGCACGGCACGAATTGAATTTGAATTTTAAACAAAGAAAACTCGTACACAATAATTTTTTTTTTATATATGTATATTCTTTTTGTATTATTTTTTATCAATTCAATCAGAATTGATTAACAATTTATTTATAATTCTTTTTCTTTTGTTGTTGTTGTTGCTATCTGTGTAAGTGCAACTTGTGCATGAACTAAACTTGTTTCATTTGTTTTGTGATGTTTTGCATTGATTCGATTCTTGGTGTTTTGCGATTATTATTATTATTATTATTTCAAGTTGAACATGTATCTTTAAGTTATCACTCTTTGAACAAGGGGCGTGCGTAGATAGATGTACATATGTACATATATGTATGTATGCGTGTGTGTGTGTGTGTGTTTAAGTGTGTTTTAAGCACTACGCGATTCGCACACGTTTTGTCATGCCGACGGTTAAACAAATTTCGAACGGTTGTTTGAGGAAAAAAATACAGTTTTTACTTTTAGCGCTGGCTTAAGAATGTGTCACTAAAATCTTAGCGCCTGCTGCTACTGCTGCGGCTTTTTGTGTTTTTTATGCTTGATGCCGTCGCGGCTTACGGAATCTTGGTACACCGTATACTGTGTAAATGAAAACTTTGATATTTCTTCTTATTTTTGAAGTGTTGCGGGCGAGCGGGCACGACAGGCTGCTAACGCTGCACTGGCACTGTCACTGGCACTGTCACTGGCAACTGGCAGAGGCAGAGGCAGAAGCGCACACAGGCACAGGCACAGGCACGAGAACGAAACGAAACGAAAAACGAATCGAACGCAACGCAACGAACGAGATACCGAACGATACGAACAATCTGCGTAACAGCCAAAAGTAGACTAACATGAGTTTCTTGAGCAACTACAAAGTGTACGACAAATGGGAATTACACGACAACCGACAATCGAAAACAGCGAAAACAGCAACAACAACAACGAGCTAGCAAGCAAGAGAAACAGCAGCAGCGATGGCAAGGCAAGGCAGGCAGGCAAGGCAGGCAGTCAGGCAGCCGTAGCTAACTCACAGATAAATACCGAACCAATACACACAAATGCGAGCAATAAGCTCGTGTGTATGTGTGTGGGAGAGAGCGCCGAGCAACGGTTGGCAAAACTCGTTTCTCCCCTAAATGTAGCTCTCTCTTCTGGTGTGTGTGTGTGGGTGTGTGTGTGTGTTTGTGTTTGTGAGATCCCAGCAAAAGCAGAAAAAGTATCAACGCGCTGACGACAACAACAACAACAACGACAGGCGACCGTAACAACGGCAATAATGATTATCATTAAAAGTGGGCTGGCTGTTTGTCACGCGGCAGTGAGTGCAAGCGAGATGGGTTGCTAGCTACTATTGCTACAAACGAGAACCGGTTGCGTCACGTTAGTGAAAAGGGGCCAGAGCGGGGTAGTGTGGCAGTAACAGAGGCAGCGCCAGCAAACGGCCACAACTACAACAGCACCAAAAAGTATCTGGTGCTGCTGCTGCGACCATAAATAAAGTATCTGGGATATTTGTGGTGTGCGTGTGAGCAAGATAGCATGTAGGTAGCACCGTGAGAGTATGCGTGTGTGTGTGTGTGCCCACGAATCGCATTTGCTGAGCACATTGCTTGCTTGTTTTGGTGTTGTTGTTGCCTGTTGGCTGTTGGCTGCTTGTCGGCCCCGCACACATCGTATGGACGATGACTACGAGAATACTCTGCTGCTATCGTTGCTGCTGTTGCTGCTGTTGCTGCTGTTTGCCGCGTGTTAAGTGCGAGCGAGCCAGCAGAACATGAAAAAATTAACTTAACAACTAGAAAAATGGCTGTTATTGCGTGTTGTTGTAAAACTGCCGATGTATGTATATTTGTACACACTGTTGTTGTTATTGTTGTTGTTGTGTGTTGCTGCTACTTGGTTGCTGCTGCTACGTTGTACAAGTATTTGTTGCCATAAACAACAACAACAACAATAAGAAAAAGAAAAACTTGATGAACATGAACAAAACTCGTGAAAAGGGGTGGGCCAACATTTCAGTTGCTGCTGCTGCTGCTGCCGGTTGATGTTGCTGTTTGTTTTTAATGCTGTTGCTGTTGTTGTTGTTGTTGTTGTTGATGTTGCAGCCGCTTTAGCTGTAGCTTCAGTTTCTGGCTATAAGAGTTTTTATCATTCATCCTCTGCTGCTGCTGTCGCTGCTGGCGGCTTGCTGCCTTCTTTGCTGACCACGTTTGCCTCGATTGGCGGCATCTTCCGCTGCTGTTGCTGCCGTTGTGCTGGCGCCGCGGCAACACCAACCGATTTATATATGTATACGACAACGCCGCCACCGCCGCAGCTGCTATTGCATGCGCGCTTTACATTTTATTACGGAGATATTTGTTTTTTCTTTCCCCCTCCTGCTTCTTTTCGTTGTTGATTTTTCTTTTGCCTCCCTCCGTTTACGTGTTGCTGTTGTTGTTGTTGTTGTTTTTGGGGGTTTCTTTAACTTTTTCTAATTAATTGAAACGCCACTCGTGAGGAGTGACGGCGCCGACGGCTGTCCGCGACGCCAAGCTAGCGTGAGCGAGAGAGAGAGAGACAGAGAGCGAGAGAGCGAGAATGAGAGCCCCCCAAAAAGAGATGGCGAATATAGAGCGAGTGAGGGAGAGAGAGAGAAAGCGAATGCTGTTCGAATCGGTTTTTGTAGCTACAACTGAAACAATGATATATATTAATATATACACATAGATGCACACACACACACACACACTCATACACACACGAACACACGTAGAAAATGTATTCGAAACATATGTATGGCCATTTGAATGGGAAACGCTTGACTCGACTGCAGCAGCAGCAGCAGCAGCAGCAACCAAATTTCATTTTAAGCTTTATATTGCCACTTTTGCGCGACGTCCCCCGCACCCTACCCCCGCTGCTGCTGCAGCATGCGGGTGTCGCACATGCCGAAAAACAAATTCTTACAGCATTTAAATGAAGTTACTTTGTTGTACACACATGTAAG
Source organism: Scaptomyza flava (assembly GCA_030179655.1). Taxonomy (NCBI): domain Eukaryota; kingdom Metazoa; phylum Arthropoda; class Insecta; order Diptera; family Drosophilidae; genus Scaptomyza; species Scaptomyza flava. The sequence goes on along the minus strand of JARNME010000404.1, from coordinate 6,361,229 downwards.
TGAACTTAGTTTCGTTGCCACACACACACACACGCACACACAGCCACACAAATCCCCCCCCCCCCCCCCCCCTCTTTATCCTGTTCACGCATCCATGAAGAGAAATCCTCTATGGGCTCAGCCATTTGGCAAAGTTGGTCTAGAGATGTGATGCTCAAACACACACACACACACACACACACACATATACAGAGAAAATCAATCTTTTTGATGATAATGTTTCAACTTCATTGGACAACATTAACACATTTTGGGTGTTACTTATATCCTTGGATTTGTCTAGGTTGGTTTTATTTTTTTTTTTAGGAAAAAAAAGAGTTTAAAGACCTAAAGATGTAATAGACTTAAAGATCATATTTGAAAAGTTATATATAACTAAAGATATAATTCCTATTTTATTTTTTCCTGCTTACAATTGATATTATAGAAAAAATTCGTAGCCTAGAATGAGATTGTGATTGAAATTAATTCGTGATATCGGAAACTTCGTTATAAGGAAGTTTATTTCATAGAAGTTCGACTGTAGATTGTCAAATTAGGCTATGTGTATTTGGTAAAATGAATAATTTTTATTAAAATAAAAATATTCTTTTAATTTATCACACTCATATATATTTTTAGTTCTTCTTCAGTTTTAAGGGCGATAAAAAAAAAAAAAAAAACAACAAAATTCCCCCTTAGCAAATTAAGCTTTTTTATAAGCAGGGTTGCCAGAGAAAATTCATTCAGCCTTAATTCGCTCAAGTTAAATGCCACCCTGCGATGAACCTTGTTTTTGAGTGTTTTGAAAACCTACTAAAGTTCAGTTTGATCGAAAAATTGGTGGTTAAGGATTCGTTAAAAAATGCATTAGCTTGATGCATTTTTGATTGAAGCTTAGAAAACTTATAATTGATTTTCTACGTGAAAATATTATTTATGAAGTATGGTCGAGAGAATTTAATTCCCATTCCTTTTGCACACTTTATACTAGATTCTAGAAAAAATGAATCTTTGGAAAACTTATCGTTTGGCTGTCAATCCTTATATTCACCAAAATAATAAATTCAAGCACATTTAACTATTTTTACTATCAAAAAAACTGTAATTTTGGATTGGTTTGGTAATTTATATAGTAATTAATATAAGTTATAGAACAAATATTTTCGATAACGATTTATCATTTAATAAATTCAGAGTTTGCTTAAATTATTATCATTCGTCAAAGAATCAATCAAATAAATTTATGAAATATCTCAATATCATTAAAAATACCGTAAAAATACCAAAGCTTTTTAAACAATAGGAAATAAAATACTGCGCCTCGGTTTAAGCATTAATCAATTATTCGTATAAATAAACTGATCTTCTTTGTTGGACTTGGAGTTGGAATACTTTAAGCAGTAACAAGCAAGTCTTTCGCTTTGAGATGTCACTGAAAGATGTTGCTGCTGGGTGAGGGGGGCATGGGGCATGGTGGCAGCCGCCATATCCGTTTGCCATATTTTTTTTTGGGGGCATACATATATTTCTTTTGGCAGTAATTGGCCTGCGGGCACAACAAATTCAGATCACGTTAAGACATTGGGCACAAAAAACAAAAAAAAAACAAAGATGAAGGCGCACAAAATGCCGTCGCGCGCTTGCCACAGGAGTTGCCACAAGCAGAGACAGTAGCAGCATCCGAGGCAGCACCAGCCGCAGCAACAGCCACAGCTTCCACCACAGAACGTTGGGGTAGGGGGTGTATGGGGGGGGGGGGGGGTTGTATGACATCTCGTGAGCATTGGTAGGGCGGGGCGCTTCAATGGCGCTACACATCGAAGATACTTCGGAAAGAGAGAAAGAATGAAAAACCGGGAAATCTGCAAAAGCGAGAGGGAACTAGATTATGATGATGATGATGGAGATGATGATGATGAAGATGAAGTTCGCGCCACCCGCGGGGAGTCGACACCACAGAGCGCCACAGCATAAGCTGAAGCTTTGTTGCCGTCGCTGGTTTTTTTTTGCTTTTTTTTGGGAGTTTGTGAAAATCGCAGCGAGCAGAACAAGCGTCAGTCTTTGTTTAACGATTTTTATGTATACAAATACAAATACATATATATTTGAACACGAGATACATTTGTATCTTTTGTATTTTTACTTGTTTGCCAGAACCAACAACAACAACAACAGCAACAACTGCAACTGTGCGTATGTGTGTATGAGCAGAACTGTATTGGTGGCCAAAGCTCGAGCTTATTGCTCGCCTCGCCTCGCATCGCCACGTTTCGTTTCGCCTTGTTTCGCTGTTAACCGTTCGATGCTGCTGCTCTTATTGTTGTTGTTGTTCTTCTTCTTGTTCGTGTTCTGTCGTAGATATAGCAGCAGCAGTGACAATCGTTGCTGGCAATACCTATTTTAGAGTCGCTCTCTCTCTCTCTCTCGCTCACTCTCGCTCTTCCGCCTCTGGCAATGCCATACAGCTTGTGTGTTTTGCACAAAGCCAATGATCATTGTCAGCTTCGGGCTCAATTTTCTTGCCACTTCTGTGCAGAGTATCTTTTTGAGGCGCGCGCACACACATTCAAAATGTATATGCGTGTGCGTCGACATGAATTTTAATCTAATAGATACAAATGAAAAGGTGTTTGTTTCCCCCGTGTTCCAATGGCGAACTTTGCCATTCAAGTTGAATTTCCAAACGGGAGCAACAACGTAATCGCGGTTAGAGTTTCTCTGTAGGCTCACTTGAGTTGTATTGATTCAATTTTTTTTCTGTTTGTTTGTAATGTCTGCCACGTATTTGGTTTTTTATTGTTCCCAGCCGCCCTATTGACAAAGCTCTGCCCTGCAAACCTCCCACCCCCTACCCCTATTCCGCTACTGTTCTATATATTGTGGTTAAGTCCTGAACGTGTTAACCTCTGGAGAACGCTTGACATTCTATCTGTGCGTGTGTGTGAGTGTTTGTGTTAGTATTTATTCAGGACTTTTGATTGATTTTCTGGATGGAAGATACGCATTTTGCTTTCGTAAAGATATTCTGTCTAGCAATAAGGACATGAATTATATATTTATTTGTGCTGTAGTCACAGTCAAAATTGTTTTTTGAGGGTAAAACGGACATGCTGACAGTTTCTTACCCAAAAGTCAAGCCACAACGACAGCAGCAACGGAAAGAGAGAGCAATACAGAGCGACAGCTTTAGCAAACATTTGTAGTTGTTGTTTTTTTGAGACAGGTTCAACAGAAACAAAAAAAAAACCAAGTACAGGCATAAAGTTTTTCTCTGGGGGAGGAGCAAAACATCTAGCTAAGTGATAAGCGAACTGCAATTCGTGATGTTGCTGGCGGGTCAACAACAGCAACCCAAGCAATCCAAGCAATCCCAGCAACCAACCAACAAGCGAGCGAGCACAGAGCCCAGAACAACAAGCAGTCATTAATAAAGAGAACTAAAAGGTAAGAAGAACAAAAAGAAGTAGCCTACCATAGCCCAAAAAAGGTGTGTTCACCATGTTGTTGTTGTTGCTGTGTATCTGTAAAAGAGGTATGTATGTACATACATACAGATATACGGGTACATAGCTGATGGTACTCCAAACATGTGTGCGCCCGAGGGCAGGGTTTGTAGCAGCACAAAAAAAGAAAAAGATGCTCATAGCCTATACACCCATCATCGGCATCGACATGCGATGAACACGAAACAAGTTGTACACAGATAATCATAAATAAACGAGACGAGCCAGCACCAAGAGAGCGCAACGAGAACAGTGGGTTTTGGAACGGGCGCTGGGTTGGGGCGAAAGAGGTCAGACCATAAAAATAAGAGAAGCTCGCAATGCGTTGGGGAAAAAAAATGAAACATTCTAACGGGGGAGCGAGTAAGCACGACGACGACGACGACGACGACGACCGACGCTGAGGGGATACACGAGGATGAGCACGAGCGCACCAGAGTCGTCAGCGCCTAGCGCCACTACACTGCCAAATGTAAATATAAAAAGGGAACACTGAGAGAGCGAGCTCGAGAGTGTTTCGTTTGGCTTCGAGTCGTGTCACAACCACAGACGCAGTTGTAGCAATCCGCAGCCACAACACACACACACACACGTACTGGGAGCACTGCAGACAATCGTAGAAAACAAACACACCAAATGCGACTGCAGATAAAAGCGATACTTTTTCTGTTGCCAAACACGCAGTTGCTGTCTCACTCTGTGCCAGGGCATAAGATGCAGTTTGGCAAACTGTGCAAACTATGAAAACTTGCTGCTGCAACAGTTTAACACTGGAACAACACAAGCCGAGCAAAAAACACAAAAACATAAAAAAAAAGCACAGTCCAGAGTCAACGTCGGTTTCTTTAGCTTGTTTACCCTACAACCATGCCCGTTGACCTGTTTAATTAGATAGCGCAGAGCAGAGAACAAAATGGAAAAACCCTAACAAGGGCTAAGCTTAAAAGAATGGCCAATTATATATAAAGTAGAGATTCGTTTTTTGTTTAAGGGCCTTAACATTAATTAAATTCAAGGCAAGCCCCCGAAAAGTAAACACAAAGTTTTCACCTCCCTTAATTTTTCCGTTTTTTTTTTGCTATCTGTGCTTTTGTTGTTGTTGTTGCTCGTTCGCTGTGGTTGGGCGTACAAGTAATAAATTTGATCATAAACCAAAATAAGCGCGTTTAACCACGCTATCTTTTTTAACGTTCCACCTCATTCCAACTCATTCCCAAGCCAACCCAATTTCACCCCACTCCACTCGACGCACCGTTCTGTCCATTTCGTTTGGTTTCATTTCGCTGGCGTTTTTTGTTGTTGGTGTTGGAGTTGGCATTTCAATAGATAGACAAAATCACGTATTTGTGTATCTGTGGATGTCCAGTGGAAAACGACTAAACAAAGTGTAACTGATGTTTTCGTGTGTTTTTGCACAACAGATACCAACACACACTCACGTCGAGCGCCTCTCTCTCTCTCTCTCTCCCCACTGCCAGATTTCGATGTTTCTAGTTCATTTTTATCGCGTTAAGTGAATATTGGACATGTGCACAACGCCTCTACCCCCCATACTTTGAGGATATTTTGGCTATGGTTCGCTCGTAAAACATTGTACACACACATACATACACAAACATAGATTGTTACCTTTTTGGCAACTTTCTTAGCTGGAGCCTTCGTGTTTGCGGCTGTTTTTATCGTTTTTCGTTAGGTTTTTATAAGTGTTTATCTTGGCTCTTTTCATTCAATTTTCTTTTTATTACTTCGCTCTCGTATCTAACAGTTGTTCGTGCTTTTGTTGTTGTTGCACTCGCTTCTATACATGCACAGGGCGTGGCTTATGGTCAATGCAAAGGAGGCAAAAACCTAACAAAAAAAAAAAAACAACGCAAAATAAAAACAAAAATAAAACGTTCATAGGGGAAGCGCGCCAAGAGAGAGAGAGAGAGAGAGAGAGAAAGCGAGAAAGACAGAGAGCGCTAATGAAACAAAACTCAGGCGCTTAGGGGGTTGCCTCTGCCTCAGTCGCTGACGCCATGCGAAACGAGAGAGAGAAACAGCAGCAAAAGGAACACAGAGATGGAGCAAGCGTTAGAAAGAGAAACCTTCATCGGCATCTCTATGAGTTTCTGAAAAAAGGGAAAGGGAAAATAAGTGGTTCCGTCGCCCTGTCGACCGACCGTGTTCTCCCAATGTCCTTGTTTGTCCTTACACAAGCTGAACACATCATAATGAGACAACTAGCAGTCGCGTCACGGTAAACCCAAACTGCGAGTTATTATTACACACATACAAACAAATATGACAAGCGCTATTGAGAGACAAAGTTAATTTGAATGATATCAATTTGGTGAACCAAAGAAACAGAGTTGCCAACTCTAATCGATTCTAGTTGATTAATTTGTAATATTGCGTTTGGGGCTGTGAGCGTGTGTGTGTGTGTGTGTGCGTGAAAGTATTCACATCGTTTCGAACTCGAACGAATTCGAATACGAATACTTTTTCGTATCCTAGTTTAGTACTCAGCAATTGAAATCCAAAGTGCTTTGCAAATATTTGTGGATTTGCTAGAGTTTTAAATTTACCAAATTAAAATCAAATTAATTATTGACGAAATAACACAAAAATACACATAAATTCTATTTTAACATCAAAAAAATAGTTTTAATCATATACAATTTTTAATGATACTTACCGATAAAACGTATTTTTTAAAGTCTCTTTATGTTTTGAAATTTTATTCAATATATTTTAAAGGTTTTGCATACTAAGCAATCGATATTAAACTTTGAAAAAAAATTTAAAGAAGTTATCTTTAAGACAGTCTGCCGTGAAATGAAATATCGATATATTATAAAAAAAAAAACACCTTAGTAATCACTGGGTAAAACAAGTAAGATGGCTCTAGTCGGGAGAGCCCTGAACCCTTTATCAATAAATATATTAATTTATATCAGACTTTATAATGCTGACTGAACTTCAACCGATTACATTCGTTATCTCCAGTGTTTCTTAACCGATTTGGACGAAATTGTCAGAAAAGTTCTATCGTTACCCATTACTTCAACCCTCATTTTTAAATCTTCCAAATTCGATATTTTTGTAATCGATTCCATGTATGTATCGGAAACCAGAATAGTTATCGATAACTAGAAACAAACTTGTTCTGCTCATGGTATAGGAGAACTTATATCCAAAATCTGAAGTCTCTAGGGTCTTTATGGCTATATCGTCTCGGCTGTTGATGCTGATCAAGAATATGTATACTTAATGGGGTTGGAGATGCTTCCTTCTGCCTGTTACACACTTTTGCACAAAACCATTATTCCCATTTTTACCCATTTTATAGGTAAAGAGTGTAAAAACTCGACTAGGAAATACCGTGAGCCCTAGAAAGGCTTGGATAAGTAAAATTCAATAAAACTTTACTAAGTTTCGAATTTGGAATCTCTAGCTCGAATATAGTTCCTGAGATCGTAAGTCGAAGAATAATACAGTCGAACTTCCAGAAAACGAACTTCCGTAAAACGAATTTTCTATACAACGAAGTCAGAAATCAGAACCCTGCAATTTGATTCAGTCAAAAACCCATTTTATGCAACGAAATTTCCCTATAAAGAAGTTTTTTCTTGTCCCCTTGAGATTCGTTATATGGAAGTTCGACTGTATGTACTGGTATATCGGAGATGCTTACTTCTGAATTGCACTACCTTGTCATGTCTTCTTTAAAATATTCAATTTATTATATTATTGTTCAAGTTTTGTATCTTATTTGGTACTATATCTACCCAAATTTTACTCATTTTTTACTCTCTGCTACATAAAAGCTTTGAAAACATAAACACAAAACAAATCCTAGTCCATCAAAAAACTAAATGCGCATTTGATTGTCTCATGCTTGAAAAAGATTTTCATTTTAGCTCTTGCAATCAAAAGTAAATCTACTGTTTTAGCAAATAGTACTTTGTACTGTTGTTTCGCGATGGACGTTATAAGGTTAATTTCGCTCAGAATTATAGCCCCATAAAGCGCCAGAACGAAGTCTTAACGCTTTTAATAGACTTTTAGAGAAGTGTCAATTGACATCATCGGGCGAAAAATAACGAAGATTTTAATTTCACATGTTGACTCCCGGCTTGACTTTGTTTACTTTATGAACTAGTATATTAACGCACTCTTTGCACGTTAGCGGCTTCACGCCGAGCCAAGGACCAGGCGCGCAGAGGAGTGTGGTGATGGGGGAGAAGGACCACGTCTAATATTAATAACAAGCTTGAACCTAATTCCTTATGATAAATGATATAAGTCAACAACCCTCGAGTTGCTTGCGGGATGCTTTACTGTTGCTTCCCCCCCATTTTCTGTGGCTCGGCACTTTTCGCCGACGCAAGCAGAGCGCGTAGAGGAGGAGAAGGAGGTGGAGTGAGGTACGGGGGAGTTGGGAATTTCATTTACACGCGGCGGGATAATGTTCTGATGATGGCATGTTTTTTTGCATACAAAGTATGCGAAACGCAAAGAAGCGGAAAATATTTATGAAATTGCTGCAGAATAAACGCGCAAAGCGAATGTCGTAAAAAGTTGGAAAATTAGATTTCTTTTTTTTTCTATGTTATACACAAGAGCCGAGCAGAGTCTTTTTTTTTTCTTTCCACCCCTCAACGAAAAAAAAGAAGCCAAACGGACAGATGATAACGATGCTCCCCTTGCGTCAGACGAAAGATGTGTAAAGATGTATAAGAGTGAGTGAGAGATATTTATACTAAGTTAAATATTTGCCAACACTCAACTTGAAGCATAACAACTCAACTTGAGCAGTGGATTTATGCTCCTCACCACTCCCTGCCCAACCACCCCGACGACGCGTCGTCATTCAAGCTCCGTTTATTGACTTGAATTTAACACACTTCATTTCTCTGGCAGGCAGTTATAATGTACTTATAATTTTCAACATGCTAATTTGTTACTTACCACATTTGATGGCCAGCGCCAGGGAGAGCGCGAGGTGACTATCTGCAATATACATACATAATACACATACGCATTAAGTATGTGATAAGAGAGGAAGAGCGAGTGAGAGAGAGAGAAACTCTATCGCTGCCTGTTTTATAATCGGATTAACTGCGGTGGGTAGCCCAAAAGTATTTGCTAGGATTTATGTTGGACAATAAATCGTGGTAGGTTTTTGTCGCGTTAGCCTTTTTGATGAAAAAAAAAAATAAATGTTAATGCCCATCCATGACCAACGAAAACGGCCAGAAAGCCATCTAATGTTGTTGTTTTTTCTTTTTTGTTGTGTAGGAAAATGAAGTGACCAATTGAGCCTCACATGGAGCACAGGTGAAATTTATGACAATATGAATAGAAGAAGTTGCCAAAACATACGTAACTAAATTACGGCATTAAACGTGTTCCAAAACCTAATAAAACGTTGCATTGTCAACACGATTAAGAGATACCCTATGTCTAGCAACTGATGCTAAGAAAAATAAGTTATGAAAAGTTTTTTTTTTTGAGTAACTTTCATAACAAGAAAGGGTTTAATCATTAAATCGAGTTGAGAATGATTTTTATTTTTTATATCTTATAGCTTAAATGAAATAATATGATGTCCGTCGACTTGTAAAAAATCCAAGAAATCTCAAGTATCAAACATTATTCTGATATTATTATCATTTTTGGTTATATACTTGTTTTTCAGAAGTCTAAAAATTTTCAACTACAGCAAAATTAATTGTATACCAAAATTTAATTTAAATATTTAATGTGTAAGCTATAAAAAGCAATATTGAAATCAATGCCAGCTGTGAATTGTTGTGAAAAAAAACCTCATCATTCGCAAGTAATTACAAAAGTTATTAAGCTCGAGTAGAATTGTAAGTGAGGCTTTTACGGAAATTACTTTGAAAGTATCGGGAGTCAAATAGAAAATTTTCACTTGAAATTATGCCCAAAACATTCCAATGCCCAGGCTGTTCACATTACGCATGATGTGTGTGTGTGTGTGTGTGTGCATACTTACATACATTTCTGTTTAGTTGTGTAAACAAAATAACAACTTTTGTCGCCTCACCTCGCCTCACTTATTTGTTTTCACTTATCGCATTACTCAAGCGCGCGCACAAACACACATGCACTGAGCGCGGGTCATTATGCGTAGTGTAGGTACTTTAACTCTTATACACAGTGGTCCATGGCACAACATGTGCGTGTGTCTCTAAACTGTTAAGCCTTGGTGGGCCCTACTACTACTACTACTACGCTTTTGTTGATGGCATCTGCATCTGTCGATTATCTCTCTCCCTCTCTTTCTCTCTCCCTCTCTTTCGCCCCCTGTGTCTTACTGTACCTTTTCGCAGGATGCGTTCTGCGTTGTGTCTGTCTGGCATTGTGTGTGTGTGTGTTTGTGTTTAAGCAGCAGCGGCCTCTGGCGGCGACATTTGCACTCGCACTCACCTATTTAACGTGTTTTCATAATTGATTGCTAAACTGTTTTGTTTAGAGCTCTGCATATACATACATACATACATACATATATTTTTATGCAAATAATTACCGACGAGCGCGCACATAATGGACTTGGTGGTTGTTGTTGTTGTTGTTGCTGTTCTTCTTCTTCTTTTACTTGTTGTTGTGGTGTTGGTGGTTGGCGCTTTTGCTGTTTTTGGTATTTTTGCCATTTGGTTGGCACTTTTGTTGTATTATTGTTGTTGTTTTTGTTGTTGCTTGCCTGCTCATTTTGTTTGCGCACTTTTTGGTATGTTGGTTTTTGGCTTTGGTTTAGGGTTTTTATTTTTTTTCGCTTTTGTGTGTGTTGTCATTAAAATATTTTCGGTTTTTGTTCAGATTTTTGCCCTACACACATCTCCAGACTCATACATACATATATGTATTGCATTTGTTGTGCTTTTCTTCTTCCTTTTCGGTATTTTTTTTTTGTGCCGTGAAACTTTTTTTAATTTATTTTTGGGTTCCTATTCAATTCGCAGTCGCATTCGAGTTGAATTATGCTTGGAGCTGTGTGCAGTTTTTGTTTTTCTACCCCCCTCACTTTTTTGTTAACTGATTAACAATAAGGGCTTATTTTTATAGCATACGCCATTTTAAGCAAAACACATACATAACCTCAAACCCCCTTTTTTCCCTCTGCATATATGCATATTCATGTTTATATTAAAAAAGTTTCTAACAATAAGCTATTCTTTATGTATATATACATATATATGCTTATTACATATTATGCAGACAGAAGAAATGAAATGAAAGAGATTGAAAAATTGTGCGGTAGGGAAGAGAGTTTATTTTGTATACAAAACTTAAGTTTACTGCAATGGGTAGGATTAAATTTAATTGGCTTAAGCCATTGTCAGTGTCTTACTTAATTTAGCTCATTTACAAATCCCAAATAAACAAACATATCATATAAATAGTCATAAGTCCCTGGCTAGGGTTTCTCTTGAATTGAAACAGGTATCTCGAATAGAAATCCGCTTAGAATGAATGAAAACTTTAAAGTATTAACGTGCAAATGCACAAATATATCTGAAAACATAAGCGGATTTTGCCCGTAGTACCTTTAAACATTTGTAGGAGCAGCCATCCCTTGTTGTCGTGTCGAGAAATTCCCAAAAAAAAATAAAGGCAGCAAAAGTGAAATGAAAATTTGAATGGAAAATGTGAAAAGAGACATTGCAATTATAAGGCAGATGAATATAAACAAGGTCGGACAATGGATCTGTCAGTGACAAGCGACCAAATCAATGGGCATGCATTGAAAAGCCGGATAATGTACGAAAATAATGAAAATGATGAAAATGCTGAAAAACCATGAAATGAGCAAATTATAAATGCTCCTACTTAAAAATGACAGACAGTCTGCTACAGTTTTCTGATATCTTTACTAAAAATATATAAATTGAGTTGTATAAATGCATTTGGAAGAAAACAGTTACAGTAGAAGCTTCCCGTTTAACGGCAGAAATTAATGCTTGTACAGTTATGCTGCTCTTAGAATCCACAAATGTAAACGACTTCCATTGAGCAAAGGCATTTGTGCAGCATACAAACACACACCAAAGGGGCTGCTTTTAAACAACTGTTATTTATAAGAGCATTGTCTTATACAAATATTGATCAACTGCTAGTGTTGCCGATCTTTTTCTGCCCAAAGCAAAGCTATTCATACTTTTTGATGTTGCCAAGCTTATACTTAATATTCAACAAATTATATTCATATACTACAAAACGTAAGCCTTTACAATTGTTGCAGAATTATTCAATACGTTAAACTGTTCCTATTTTGTTAGTAGTAACGATCTACGGCTTAATATAAAGCTCATCTCTAATAGTGTTGCTGATCTACCAAGTTCGTAAGTACTTTTCTTTAGTGGTGTTGCTGATCTGCTAATTAACTTGTTACTAATTGCTAAGGATCTTTTAGCTATAGTAGTAGTAAGCAGCTGCTACTTTTGGCACTCATTCCTGTTACTTTATTTTCGATATTTTCTACAAGTATATATTAAGGATAGCAAACCCTTTTCAACAGACCTTCAAACTAATAATTATGTATTTCTTATGCATACATATGAATATGTTAATAACGAAAATGCTTGATGAATATAATTAAACAGAACTTGCGCCTAATTGGAACGTGTCATGTTGATTATACATACATACATACATATATGTGAGCATACTTTTATATATCACGCCTCTCGCGCACTTTATACTTTTCTGCTCCTTTTTAGCTTTTGAATTTCGCATGGATTGTGTTTTGTTGTTGTTATTTTTTTATGGTCTGATGTTTAGTTGAATGAATTCAGGAGGCGACGGTGCGAAAAGGACAATCGGACTGGGCTCTCTTTATCCTTCCTGTCGGCTGCATTGAGGCAACATGTGTCGCTGTTATTGTTGAATTATATGCCTAATAGGATTAAAGTATTTTGCAGTTCTTTTTATTTTTTTCTTTATGTTTGGCCTTTTTATCGCACGTTTGCCAAGGGTTTGGTATTCGGAGCAACTTTCAAAATGCGATTCTTTTGTTTTTGTTTCTCTGTTTTTTGGTTTTGCGTGCATTCCATACGAGAGTTGGCCGGATTTTCCGTGGAGTCATCAATCCATTCGCTTCATCTGTTATACAAGCCTCCTTTAATCTAATTAGTGCGGAAAAATTGAACAGCACTGTTAACTTATACGAACAATGCCAACACACACACACACACACACTTTTATACATCCTGTTACCGTTGCAGACGACGTGTCAAAGGCAATCCCAATCGCATTTCCCGTCAACAAGCAGAGCGCGTGAGAGTGGCAAAGAGAGGGAGAGTTTGTGAATGAGCGCAACGATAACAGATTCAATTTTCAATTCACACACACACACACACACACGCTGTTTTTTGCACAGTTATTTGGATGGGTAATGTGTGTGTACGGAATATATGTATGTATATAGGCAGGATGCGAATAGGCGTCAATGTTGGTGTTGTTGGCTCGTCATCGTCATCGTTCACATCATCGGCCCCAGGTGCTCGAAAGACAAACACACACACACACACACAACATTCACAGTACTTGTGCCCATATATGTGTACATAAGTAAGCATAATTACCTCCGTACAAGCACATACGGACAGAATAGTAGTAGCTTTGTTGCTACCTTTAGTAACAAGCTGACGAGGCGAGCAAACCTTAATAGAATTTAATCGACAATTATACCAAATTGGATACATTTTTCTTGTTTATTGCCATTTGTGTTTGAGAAATTTATGTTGAAAGTGCAATGTTTATAACGTTAAGCAATCCCTAGAATAAAATATTAAAAATATTATTAATTAATCGGTATTAAAAATTGTTATTTTATTAATTTTTCTTTCAGTTAAGTTTTGAATATGCAATGAATGTTTGTATGTATGTGTAAGTGTGTCTAAAATGCTTGCACTTTTTACTCCAAGCTTAAATAAAGTTTCTTTCGTTCATATCTTTTGTGTTGTTTGATCGATTTCGATGAAATTGTCTTATGTCAAAGTTTCTGATGTTTTGAAAATTGATTTTATTATTTTAGATCAAACTGTTTGCTCGGGATCTTTCTCTCTGCTTGTAACGTGAGTTAAGTTATCCACAGTCTATCTTTGTATTCGTATTCTATTTACGAATAACTCAAATTTATACCTATGTAATACATACAATGACATTTAGAATATTTCTCATTACAAAAACTGCATTAAATAATATATATGTCTTTATGTGTGTGTGTGTGTGTTTTTATACAAATTGGTTGCAACCCCCAACAGGGAATGGGAATAACCCACCCCGCCACAGCCATGCCCACGGCTCTAATTTGATGCACGCTTCTCTCCCATCTACCATTTCCCATTCCCATTTCATTTCAACCCATCTACCATTCCCATTTCGCTATACCCGCACACACACACACACACACACACACTCCCCGCGGTGTTGTTGTGCATGTTTGTAAGTATTCGAAATGATCATTGAACGGGTGCCGGGGTTCCTCATCAAGGCGAGAGAACGCAAAACAGGAAAACAAATATCGCTGCAAGCTGAATGAGCGGAACGCGCAATAAGAACTTCAACCTTGTTAGCTAACTGCTTAGCCAGAGGGGGGAATGGCATGGCAAGGGAATGGGGAAGCTACAACATAAACTTCTGTGACAATGACAATTTCGAAAATGCCAATAAAATAATGGCCGACAATAATTTCTGCGTGCATGGCAGCGGCGCCTTTTATAAATACTTCGTTCAACTAATGCCAAGCAACGAAAAAGTAACGCGACATATTTTGACACAGTTTATAGACGTAGGGGTAGTAGGGGTAGGGGTGGAGGTAGAGGTTTTGTTTTTTATTTTTATAAGGGTATTAAAATTCTGTCACGATATGTGTAAGATATTAAAATAGGAAATGCATCGACCGGGAAGTGTTTAGTTTTCATGAAAATGATTTTGTAATAATCGATATAAAATCGGAAAAATTAAAAAATAACTTTTAGAAATGAGGAAAAAGTTAAAACAGCTCTTAAATAAATAGTTTACATTTATCAAGCACTTTTTAGCTTTTGAACTTATTTTTGAAGTCTGAGAAAAATATAAAATCTTAAGTTTTCATTCACATTTCTTTACAACTCATTTAGAAATGTTTATTAATTTTTCATGCATTGTTAACTGTGTTTTCTTGTTAAGTTCTTTTGTTTTTCCCCAAAGTTAAGACAGTTTTAACATTTGTTTCCATAAGTAATTAACAGCTATGCTGAAATACTTTTTATGTTCATGCAATATTTGAGCCTAAAGACTGTTGATTAGAACTAAATACCTTTGTTGAACTAACGCATCGATTCCCTTTTTTCACTCTCATTCGAGTTGTCCATAAAAAAAAAAAACACACACACACACACACTGACATAAACTAAGAGACTAAACATCAAAATGCTGTTAGCTGTTTGTTGTTTAGCAGGGAAAACTGATGTTGCTCCAGTTGGTTATTGTTGTTGCCGCAGGTGCTGTTCAATTTTGTGTCTGCGGCAAACGAGTGCGGCCTAAAAGGACAGTTGGGCCCTGTCGAAAACGTCTTTCGCAAAACCGACAAACAACAACAACAACAAGTAGAAGGCGAAGAAGATATTCACGCCTGGCGCAAGTTGCGTGCCGTAAATTTGAGGTATTTTGTGCAGAAAAGTGGAAGCACTTCTTTGGAGACCTCCTTCTACGAAACAGGTGCGAAGCATGCAACTGAGAACTAGTACTACTGCCAAGAGAGTTATAGTAAGTAAGTAAGTAGTAAGGGAGCCACAAAGACCAAGTTAACTTGGTGTTGAAACAGAAGCAATTATATTGTTTGATTTATTTCATCATTGCGTGCTTGTGTTTCTCTGCTTGTGTGTGTGTGGTGTGTGTGTGTGTGGGTGCGTGACTTTATGTTTTCAGCAGTGTAATTGCAACTTGGCGAGCTTTCAATCGCTGGCGCGATTAAAGATAAACTGCGCCATAGACACTCAAATTACAGCGTAGCGTCTCCAAAAAAAAGGAAGGGGACTTTATGTCACGCCCTCAATGTGTCAGTTAAAGTACTGTATATTTATCACAACTTCACCCCACGATTTCATAACAAGTAGGAAGGCTTTGTGTCAATAAAGCTTAACTACGGGCTACCCTGTGAATTTTTAATGTGTGATATCTCGGGTGATTTTGAATAAAATGTAAGAGATTTTCAATTTTTGTCTATAGTTCCTAAAAACAAATATCAAGTTGGTCAACTTCAAGATTTTATTGTTATCGATAACATGTCATCGGTAGTTTGAAACCAATCTTCATGGTTATCGATAACATGTATGAATAGTTAGAAGCACTGTTTGCTTTAAGTCTTATTAGTACTAAGTCTTCAGAATAGTCTCCGAAATCGAAATGTCGAGATGGACATCTCTAAATCGACGCTGCTGTTAATGCAGATCAAGGACAGATGCAACCCTCTGTCTGTTACATTCGAACAAAACCATCATACCATATCAAACCATTTCATGGGTTCAGGGTATAAAAATAATAATAATACACCACCAACGAATAACAACAGATATACATACCTTGTGTATGTTGTGCTAAGTACAATGCATTAGCATGCGTGGAGCAGACAAGAGAATTTACGAGTTTATCCAGTTATGTTGTATATATTTATAAATATATCTATATAAACGGAAAATTTTGTTATTACAATGCGAAAAACACACGAAATGTGCATAAATTTTATGATTTTATCTGTTTGTGTACAGTTAACAGTTTGTAACGGTAAAAGTAAAAGTATTACGCAACACTGTTTCCTTTACTCAACTCACGTTACATTTTCGCTGGTTTGAATATCATTGATTACTTAATTAGCATAATATTTGTTTTGAATTAATTACAATATTGGCAATTAGGCATTTAACAAAATAAGGAAATAAAAACACTATTTGCACCCTTATCAGTTACGGTCTAGATCGAAGCACAATATGTCAATTACAAGTCCATGGTAGGGTGTATTATCTTTTGTTGTACGGTTATAATTGTGTTTAGTATCATTCCACCGATAACGCAAACACTCTGTCTATCTATCTATTTTGTTATCTTTGTGTTCATTACCATTCCATTAGAGCTACAGATTGATTTTGCACAATCCTTCATTGCCCAACGCAGCCAACGTTTTGTTTTCAGACCCTATCGATTCAATAAACATTAGCTAAACAATTCACAATCGTATATCACTTAAAGTACTTTTCTCCCCCCTTTTTTTCTGTTGCATATGGAAATAGTAATAATTCCACGCAAGCCATTTGAATTGTGTTTGGAATGCAAGCAACTTTTTGCATCCTTGAATTCAGGTCAATATATATATTTACATATTTATAAGCTTTTCGGATTGAGCAAAGTGAATGTGGAATTTTTTGCATAAAAGTTGACAAAATCCCTTTCTCTACAAAGTTTTTCGCCGCCTAAATATATAAATAGACAGCGCAAATATTCATTGAAATGCCGCAAGAAGATAAGTGCTAAAATGGATTTTTGTTCTGGTATCGGGGGGTTTGTATTGCATTTTGGTCTTTAAATCTAATATATCCAATATATATTTCATAAATATTTCATTATACTCAATGAGAACAATAAGTATTTAGTTATAAGAACGCATAAAGATAAAAGTATTTATGATAATGCTTAAATTAAAATATTGCTGGATTGCGGGGTCAAAAATGGTTTAAGAACTAGGGTTTCTTCACAAAAAATACTTAGAATTGTAGCAAGATTTTTTTCCCATGTTGAAAAACATTTGTACCTGTATGAGCATTTTTTTATATAATACTTGGGACTTTCCTTACTATGGGTATAGTTGTAAAAATATAGTATAGAACCTGAACGATGTTTGATATAAGTTTATGTGGCAACCTAGCCAACCGATACGTTTACACAAAGATATTTTTTTAAATGAATTTTTAACAAAATTCAACTCCAGCTCAGCAAGTAACGAGGCACTCGGATACATATTATATATATATTTATTTAGTTTTTTTTGGCTTTGATATTGTGGCTTTGAATTTTAGGGCAACCCACTGTGATATGCCGTGGATCGAATTGTTTCGTCTGCTTAAGAGCAGATAAATTATGAGGCACGGCGGGTGGTTTATCTGTGGCGTATATATAGTAGCAGTAGCATAGAGATAGCATACTCGCGTTGAGCGTGCCCCAACAAACGGCAACAGACAACAGTCGACAGACAACAGTCGACAGACATGAAGAGCAGCTCTCGTGAATTGGCTCTAAATTAATTATTTACGCATTTGAATTGAGGCAGTGAGTTGAGAACTGATTTCGAAATGGCTCGCTGCCTCTGGTGGTGGCAGACAGGCGGCTTGCCGCGTGCCGCATTATAAGCTAAAGACGCTGAACAGATATGGGAAAGGGACGGGCTATAGGGGGGGTACGGGTAAACGGGAGCCGACGCCGCTCTTAATTTACCAATCAAAAACTCGTAATTAACCTAATAAGCCTTCGAGACGGGCACTGCGTGTCCCGTCGCGTGCCCCACGCTGCCGGCCATCGTTGGAACGCATTGTTTGTGCCACAACAAAGAGCGCGTCATAACTGACGCCTTACTTGGCGCGCGCGAGAGAGAGAGAGTTAAATTGGATTAAAGTGACGCAACTTCATTCAATACAAATTATGGCACCCTACAAAACAGCCCATATCTAGATTGGAATTAATCAGAGAAAATAGTATATATAGGGTCCAGTGCATAGGGGCAATATATACGTACATATATAAATGCCAAGTCTCTTTGGTAGTATATAAGCTCGTGCCTATATAAACAACTTCCAAACTGATCGTATGTCAATTTTATTCCCTTGCTCATTACTTCCGGTCATTGTTTGATTTATGGTCACATTGTATTTACGCTTTGTTCTTATGTTTGTTCCTATACATATACATATATTATTATGCCTACTGGCTTATTACATTTTTAGCACTAAGCGCAATAACAGATTTCTCACACAAACAATATAAAACCACAGTGCCAAACCACTAAATCCTTGGCTAAACAGACCAAAAACAAACACTCGTCGCACGCATAATATTTACTTAGGATATTCGATGAGCCTTTCTATGTTTTTCCCAAACGGTTTTACCGCATGCGCAACCCTGAAAAGGTGTGCAGAGTCACAGAGAGAAAGAAAAACTGAGAGAGAGAGAGAGAGAAAGAGAGAGTGAAAAGTTAGTGCTAATAGCATTAGCAGGGGATCAAAATTAGAGATCAAAATATTGGTAAAAGGTTATGCCAGATGATGAATATTTTGCGTGGTAAGAGTGAATAAATAGGTAAAAATATATCTAATATTCAAGAGTATTAGAAATAATAAAATATTAACTATTTGATTAGAAGTATAAGTTCCAAAATGTTGTTTGTACTATTTGTTATACCCTTCACACATGTGAAACAGGGTATATTGAGTTTGTCATGAATGTGTAACGCCTTAAAGAGATGTTGGGGGACCCCATAAACTATACATCAAAATGATCAGGACGAGCTCAGGAATTGATTTCCGCGTGTCCGTCCGTCCGTCTGTTTCAACACGATTTCCGGCCAAACTGCTGAACCGATCTTGATGAAACTTTCACAGATTCCTTAAATCATGTCGTGTTTGTTCACTATGAAATTTCATCCCGCTCGGAGCATTCTACGACAAAGCCACCATACAAATTGACCATATCGTAGCATCAAAAAAAAAAAAAAAAAATTAAATAAACATTAATCCATGTGTGAAGGGTCCTGGCATAGCCAAAATTAACTATGCGGCACTTGTTTTTATTCATTATTACTTTCGAGAATAATAAGAATAAATGTAAAAGTCTCTCAAGAATAACATTCTAAAGCTAAAATATAAAAACTAGAATTGTAGTTTGTTTTAAAGTTAATTTATTTAAGTTATAAAACTTATTTATTCAACGAAAAAAAACCAAAAGAATTATAAGTGATATAATAATGTATAAATAATCCGAAACGACATTATTTTCATATATTTTTCATGCAGTTTTACAATATTATATCATTTATCAAAGAAGTATTTAATGCTCGTCAAAAAACTTTTTTCGTTTTCTTCTAAGCTATTAGTTTTTTGTAGTGTAAAAGATAGAAATATAAATCTCCAACGTACATGCGTACATCCTTATATATTGAAATTTATGATATGGAATCAAGTATTCAGCCTTAATAAATATTTGTGCATAAATGCACATACTGTAGGTACAAATATTTACACAATTTGCGCAATTTAAATGTTCGATGAGAAAGGAGAAAGAAAAAAAGAATAGTAGAAAATTGTGAAAAATATTGCAATGTCTGGACAAAGAATAATAATAATTTGGCTAGCGGAAAATCCGTGACATCATAAATTATCAATAATCACACTTTGTTTTGACAGGATGACGACTGTCGCATCTGAACCGCATTGTTGTCTCTATTGACATAACGCACACACACGCACATACACACATCAGCTAGCACACACATGTGTATGTGCACATAAGCCCTATATGGGAAATGTTGGTATGAAGGTAGTTGTTGTTGAGCTATTGAATCCTCATTGTGACCAGCAATGACGCGACTAATACTACTCGGAAATAGCTCGTCCTTGCATTTAAAGGGGGAGCAGTGAGAGAGAGAGAGAGAGAGCGAGAGGGAGCAAGAGAGATAAATAAATGACAGGATGCGAATGACGCGGTCCTGAAATTCAGTTGATTTTCGCTTTATTTCGTGTAGTTATGCCAGAGATAGTAAGAGTGAGAGACCGATCCCAAAAACAAGGACAAACAAACAAATAGGGTTGGGGAGGCCATGAGGAATCGCTTGTTATACAGCCATGCGATTTATCAACAACGAAAGGACATTGTTTTATTACCAATACTACGTTGGATTTTTATTTATTTGTTCGCAGTCGAGTTGGCCAAAAGAACAGTCAACATTTTACAACGCTTAATCAAATGGTTTGTTATTGAACACAAAAAGAGTTGCCAGATTTGTGGAAAGTGTAAGGAAATTTTTTTATTTGGGGAAATTTCTTGACGAATTCGATTGAATATCTGTTTTTTTAGAATAATAGTAATTATAACAAAAATAATAACAATAAACCGATTGTTGAACCAAACCGAAATTAAACCAAGGTTCAAAGTTTAATAAAAACCAAAATTCATCTTATTCAATAATTCAATGGCAACAGTAAACTAGAATTGTTTGATAATGCTTATAATTAAATGGATTGTTGTGAAGCATTCAAGTTTTGTGACCCGATTATAATTTGAATATTTATCGGGGGAACGTAACATAAATCGAAATCGTTACTATCCATTAAACATGACATTTAATGGCATCACATGTGTTTGTGTGTGTGTTTTGTTTTAAATCTACAATATTAATAACGCTGATAAAAAGACGACGGCAAAACGTTCGACCTCATTTGTTTTCAACCTTTCGCCGGCCGGACGGCCAATCAACAAACAACGCTAACACTACAAGCAACAGCAGCAGCAGCAACAAACAACTGAGATACAGAGAGCTATTTGGGGCCGAAAAAAAACGTCCGATACTGATACCATACGATATAACAACCCGGGGGCAGATACAAAGACAGCACCAACAACAAAAGGCAACCACAAACACCGAGCGAGTAGCAACAAAAAGCTTTTTAGTCAGCGATAACACTTATGCATGGGGCATTCATTGTAGAAACGTATTATTAAATGCCATGTTTTGTTAACGGCCGAAGAAAACAAAAAACAAAACAAAAACCGTTCCCAAAATTGTCAACCTACACAAATGCGTACTGAAAGCGACAACATTTGTTTTGGTTGTTGTCTGTTGTTGTCGGTGTCAGAGCTGCTGTGTTGTGTTGCGTTGTGTTGTGTTGTTGGAGCTCTAATTTGAGACACGATATTGTTAATGTGTTTTTCTGTATGCATGTAGAATGTGGTATGTATGTATGCTTAACTAGTTACAAAATGATATGTAAAAGATCGATTATGTATGATGTTAAGGTATTTAAGAAAGGATTCAGTTGAGAGCATGATAATTTAAACTCATTTTCTACTTTCTTTCGCAGCCATGAGTTTTAAAAGCCCATTAGAAATGTAATCCCTTTTATAACATTATAGGAAACATCTTAGTTTACTTAACAATATTTTTAAGGCATTATAAATACGAATTATATGCATTTGAGTTTCCTTGTTAATAAATCGTAAGAATCGTGGCATTATGCATTTGTTAATTTTGTGTGATCTGATGGAATGTGCTGCATGAACTCACTTTGCGTAGAAGAAGGAATAGTACGAGGCAGAGTAGTAATATCGCTAAGGGGTGAGGGGGGGGGGGTGAGGTAAGGTAAGTAACGAAGTGCCCCCGAGACAAAACGCTTGAAGTGAGGTGAAGTTGTAATTGAACTACTGGAAACGGCTTCTAACTTTTCAAAGAAAACATCGTTAGAGCCAGGGGCAAGCCAGCCAACCAGGGAGCACCAGTTGTTCGTCTGTACAACAGCTAGCTTGAGAGAATGAGTGAATGAGTGAATGACGATGACTGAACTGGGGCGCAGAAAGTGACTTGTCATTAAACATGAAACTCTTGCAGCGTCAGTTCTCATAATTGTGTTGAGTGCCAGTCGTCGTTGTTGTTGACTCTTAATGTTGTTTTCTTTGCATGCTGATTAGTTGAGCTCGATGAATGTCCCTGTACACTCCACAATTCTCCTCCTCCTCCTCCTACAACAACAGCAACAACAACAAAAACTTGCTATTGAAATTGTCAGTGGATTGCAGAATGAATATCGTTATACATTCATATATGTAGAAGAATTGCCCTGTGTGTGTGTGTGTGTGTTTGTGTATATATGAAGAGCCCAAAACCCAGACCATGACTACTTACTCCAATGCAGTCAGTCTACTTAGAGATGAATACACTTTGGATGCTCGCGAGCGAGCGAGTGTTTTGATTAATGATGATACATGAAATTAATTTCAATTCCTACTCGCAGCGATTGTTTGCGTTTGAAATGAAAGCCTTTTTCACACCGCTTCAGATGCGACCTCGGCTTTGGAGAGAAAAAAAAGAAAAAAAACAAAACAACACAAAATAAAAAAAATGTTACTAGCTCTTCTCTTATTAATAATTCTTTTGACTGCATTGATTCGTTAACAAAATCTGAATTCGATTCTCTATATCTGTCTGTCTGTCTGTCTTTGATTTGACTTTAAAGCAATCGTGCATAATGTCATTAGCGCTGCATCATCCTCCTCCGTCTACATCCCATCCATACAGACTATGTCCCAACTCTTCGAACTCATCCACTTAAAGCTGTTGAATAAATCTTGCAGAATGGCTTTTGTTGTGCTTACATTAGCCTCCGTAATGAGCTGATTTTGATTTGAGAATTCCACTTTATGCACAATGTCTCCTTATGATCATTATTATTATGTTTAGGACTCGCAGAGTCATCAATTCGATTTGTTGTCTTGCCCTCAAACATTCACATTTCGAGTTCAAAAAACGATGGTTGCTCAAAGAACCTGCCGTTTGACTTAAGGTAAAAGAGTTGTAAAGATTTTAATATAAGAATATGAAAAAGTATATTCAAACAGATCTGAAGTTGCACTAATAAAAGTTTTGCACTGTGAAGCTTGGATTTAATTGCCGCTTCAACGTCTTAAAGTTTCTTATAGAGTCGTATACGCAATTTTATGAATTTCGGTTATAAAAATAAATACAGCTGCTACTTGGACAAGAATATTATTATATGTTACAAGATTAAAACAATAAAAATAATGGCTCACTCAATAAAAATATACAGTCGAACTTCCATATAACGAATCTCAAGGGGACAAGATATATCTTTGTTGTAGAGAAAATTCGTAATGTAAAATAGGTTTTTTATCCAACCAAATTGAATTTTTCTGGAAATTAATTCGTTATGTAGGAAGTACATTCATAAAAAATTTTATCATAATAATTAATAAAAAAAAGTTGTTTTTTTCCTTTTTTTAAACTTTAATTGCTGTTAAACTGTTCGCTGCCAAAAACTTGTAATTAACTGATGTGTGTGAATATCTTCTTAAGATAATCTGAACAAAAAGAGAACAGAGACAACAGAACCGATTTAACTGCACTTTTCAATCAGATATTTATTAATGGCGAGCGATTTCTTCTGTGTGGGTAAATGTGCTTGATAAAGCACGGAATTTATGCTAACCAGTATGGGAAGGTAAATGAGAGAATATAAAATAAAACGGCAGCTATGAACGTGCATACTATAAAACTGACATGTGTATATGTTTGTGCGTGCGTGTGTGTGTGTGTGCGATATAAACAACTGTCCGTGAGTATATAACACAAATTAAAAATGTTAACGTTTTTACAAGTTAACATTGAAAATCGTTTAGCGGCAATTACCATCAAATGTTGGCAAACTCTTTGATGTCGACCGATGTTTGGACGCCAGTAATCCCAACTTGGCCTAAACATTTCAAGCATTCCTTTTAACCAATGCCGCTGCATCTACGACATGTCTATGTGTGTGTGTGTGTGTGTGAGTGTGTAACCCTGTCGCCGGCGTTTGTTTGGCAGGCCAGGCAGGCCAAGCAACTCTGCCTGATGGCCTCATGCGCATGCGCACGCGCACTAAATAAACGCATGCGGCATCTGTTTTGCAAAAGCCGAAACCGAAACCAACACAAACCATACCAAAAAGAAAAACAAAAACAACAAAAATAAAACTCTCTTATGTCGCTAATGTGCCGAGCGAAACGAAGCGACAGTCTTCTCGTATTAACATGGCAAATACTACATTGCGGTGCCCAATGCAAATCCAACTTAAAGTCTTCGTCGTCGCCGTTGTCGCTGCAATCGTAGATGCAAGGCAGCCAGGCAATGCAAACATGCAGTTTGAGCGTTTTTTAAGTATTTTTTTCTTTCTTTTTGTTTTTTAAGAGAAACGCAACACCCAGAGCGAATGAGTGTAGGTAAATAAGACAAATGATAAGAAGGCAGCAATAGCAATAGCAAAAAAAAACATATACATACATCGCTGACTGTTTCAACAGCTACAACAACAACAAAAACAACTGCTTAACAAGTTGGTAAGAGCTGGCGGAGAAAGCTAGACTTGGAGTTATCCTGAACAAAAGGCTTGGCTAACAAAGTTAAGAAAACTTCATGGAAAGATGAGTCTTAGTAACGCTCTTAGATAAGTTTAAGATGATGTCAAGGTAAAACATCGATTTTAATCGATAAAGTTAAAACAAAGGAAGCATACTTGTACTTGCTTCTTACAGATCGTAAGATTTGTTTTTCGATTATTTTCGATTATGCGAAACAAGTTATAAAATTCAATAAGCTATGAGCCTGAGATCGCCTATCTTCAAATACTGAACAATAATATAAATATGTATACAACCCTTTGAGTCCGCTTTTAACAGGGTATTAACACCTTACAGCAGTTGTCGTTGTTGTCGCTATTTGAATACGCTGTTTGCCATTTGCCAACCAATGAGTCGGAACAACGTTGACGTTCCGAGCTGAGAATTGGAATGATTATCACATTCCCATTGATCTATCTCCCCACCACACACACTCAAGCACACACACACACACATAGCTATCTAGCAAGACAAAAGCGGCCATTGATTTCTATTTGTTGAACACACAGATGCAAGTTTAGAGAGCTGTTGCTGCCGATGCTGACGATGCTGCTGCTGCACACATATGTAGATACAGATACACTCGATGCTGCTTGCTGCTGTTTGACTGTTTGTTTTTGTTGTACTATTTGCAAAGTATAGAGTGCGCGATCTTCGTTGGTTTCCGCTTTGTTTGTTGTTGTTTGGTGAGTATCGAGACGAGTCGAAACGCGGTAATCCGTTAAATGTGAGCAAATAGGTAAATAGTGTCGGGTGTCATAATGGAATCTTAAAATGCCGTCCAACCAAACATAGATCGGATTGATTGGTTGTCGTGGCGGCTGTGTAAATACATCAAGATTGAAGTTGCTTAAAAAGGCAAACTCTCATACTAAAAACACTAAATGAGTCTGTAAAAGCGTTGATTGGTTGTTTGTGTTGTGTTCTGTATCTATATAGAAAGTATTTCAATTGAAACAATGCCATAACCATAAATGGATGAACATCAAACAATGACATCAACACCCATCAACTGCCACAACTCGTTAAAAAAGGCATAAATCGAGTTACTTCTTGCGAGTGTTCTAAAAGGCTAAGAGCTATAGCAAACAGGATAAATATTTAGACACAGCAACGAAAGACAAAGAAAACGGCGAGATGTATGTACGACGTATACTTATTGTGCACACTGTTTGTTGGTACATATTTACTAGATTATCGCACATGCGGCTGCCACATATTCTTTTGCAACAGCAACAACAATGATGACGACAAGCTATCGCTATCGGCTGATCGGGCAGTCGTCAGCTCAACTGTTCAACTGTTCAACTGACTGACGACAAAGTCAGTTCGTCTCATTGGTAGTTCGAGCATGTCGACGCAATTAAAAAAAACGCCTTCTTTGGCTTATATTGTGGACTTCTGGTTTTGGCATGAAGTTGCAGGTGCGGCATATGTATGCAAGTCGCACTCCCAAAAGGCACCCATGACGCACGATTGTCGTCCGACGCCAATGCCAACGCCAACGCCAACAAAACGGCGCCCAGCTCCCCCGTTTAAATATGTACGCATAAGACTTTGGCACACAATAGGCTATGCAAATTTTTCTGTAGTGCCACAAACAATCAAACTACTAAACGCCTCTTTCGCCTGAGCAAAGATCAATCGTTGCATGGTGCACCCAGGAATTTATAAATGCTGTCCAACTGTCCGATTGTCCGGCTTGTCCGGCTGTTCGCCCCGGATGGACACACATACACATATTAGGTGGCAACAAAAGCGGGTTGGTTAATTGATTAGTGTTCCACAACAAATCACGAGCTTAAGGCAGAAGTATATAAATAGTATATCTATCAAAAGTAGAGAAAGTGCGTAAGAAATATTGCGGCAATAGATCTTATTGTCTCTAAGATCGGCGGACGTATTGAGCGACAGATAACTAAAGAAGACTTTAATTCTAAGGAAATCGCAATCCTTTCTGGCAACATAACTTTCAACTTTAGACAAGGATTCCAGTTGCAATTGTACAGAAAACTTGGATAAAAAAAAAAACTGACAGTTTGACTTTAGTTAAGAAGGTTTTGCTTCTTGCCATGTCGCTAACATTAATGACTCGAGACAAAGATCAGGCAGGCAGCGAGCGCGCTTATCAAGGCACAAGATTGAGAGCAATTGTGAGAATAAGTTAAACACGCAATTATCGCCTCGACATCATCGTCGGCGTAAGAGTTAGAGTCTAAGGAGAGGCAGTTCCGCGCCGTTTTGTATGACTTTGTTCCGGGGAAAAGACATAAAAATTACTGCGTAACAATTGCAACAAGGTGTAATGGAGGCGTAACGCGCGCCAGTTAGCCAAGTAACTAGAATGCTACTGCGAATGGGATGCCAAGTAGCAGCAGCAGCGTCGGCTGTTAACATTGTTTGTGTGGCTCATAGAAATAAAATTGTTAATTGCCAAATGCTTGGGTTGCGTTTCCCGCTATTACTTGCAGCTGCAAACACCTCTTTTTCTCGCCCTCTCTCTGTCGCTCTCTCGCTCGCTCGGTTTGTTGTTGTTGTAAAAATGTCGTGGGAAACGCACAAAAATATATAACACGGTTGACAGCCAAACGCGTTACGCTCGCAAAACACCAGTTAACGAAACAAAAGCTAACAGAATGCGATCCATTTTGTACCGGATTGACAGTCAGAGCGACTGTGGCCAAATAAATCATTGGGACACTGCCACTTGCTGACTTCCAAAATGCAGTTGCACACACACACATACACTTAGTAGAAGTAGTCGTAAGAAACCCACGCGGCAAACGCAAGCTGTTTTCAGTGTGTATTTAATATTCATTCAAGGGCGAATTAATTTCTAATTCGCATGCAGGACGGCGCAACAAAACCCTCTCTCCGGCTGGCTCTGGCAATCGACATTAACATTAGCAGTTGAGCTACACATGTTTTCCGCCCAAATCTGAGCAAACACGCTGTTATCACGTACACAACAAGAAAAGAATAGAAGAATTGCCGAGTGTGTCACATTTAACAGTCTACAGCTACTACTAATTTGTTGTACAAAGTATTCATTTCTGTTCTCTCTCTCCCGCTCTCCCTCTTTAATCCATTTGGACTCTGGAACCATTCATTCGTATCACACACTCTCCGAATTGTTCCATTAAAAGCGAGTCGCAACTTTTGATATTTTTGAATTTGAATGTGTTTTTTTATTTATTGTCAGTACGTTTAACAATTTTATTAATGTTTTTATTACGTATTTAAATGTGCGTTTGTAATAAATATGTCAAGAAATAGACAAAAGTGTTATCACAGAAAGTTGTAAAAGCATTCGAAAAGAAATCTATGTTCGAGTGGTTCTTATAAAATAATTTAATAAATAACTAAACTTATCTAAGCCACCTCAAATATTAGAGTCATAAAAAGGCGTAAATAATAAACTAATGTAAAAACATTGCTGAAATGCTAAATTTTTATCCTGCCCATTGAATTATGCAACATATTTGATTGACTGACTGACTGCTATCAACAGACAGCCCAAACGATAAGACGCAGCGATCTTATTTTTCCTTCTAATATAGCATACGGATCATATGTTACAACTATATGTACGTAAACACACAATAATTGAATAAGACATTAAAAAAATATGTTCTAAAATTCATTGCTTAAAAACTTTTGTCACAAAATCCTTTACAAATATTTAGGTAACATAAAAAATATATACATCAGCATTTTCTAAATAAAACTTATGTCCATCTAGCTAAATTTTGTATAAATATCCTTTAACAAAATGCACATTAATATAAATTAATTTGACAAAATTAATTAATGACATTAAATTACAACGTAAAACATAACATTTTCTGCATTGTGTTAAATGTTTAGAATATGTGTATTTAATGCCAAATGCCAGGCACGATATAGACAGGCACATAAAAATATATTATTTATCTTTTGTATGTTTGCAAGTATCTTTTTTTAATACGTACGTATTAAGCAGTCGTGTTTGTTGCCTGTTATGAACGTCTCACGCCAAAAGCTGATAATGAGCACACAATTATCACTTTAGTTGCGGCTCAAACATGGTGTAAGCTTGGATTTAACTCTGTGCTCTGTGTTCTGTGCGACTTTCACATACAACTCACAAGCTAGTTGCCTAGTATCTATGTGGAACATAGATACATACATATATGGTCTCAGGTAACGGTGGACAGCTTAAGTAAGATTCCACCAAAGTGTGATAGTCGTCCATTTCGTGTAGACAATCTACGACTTAGACTAGATGATTACTTCCTTCTGTTCTGTTCTTGTTGTTGTTCTGTTCTTGTACTTTTCTACAGTTCAACCGTCAAAAGAGTCGGAATTAAAGAAAAGCAAAACTTGAAGCAAAAAGCAAAGCACATTGAAGTCGCGTGCATTGGCGCTAAAATGAATAAAGAAAACCAAATCAGCAACATTGCCTCCAACTGTGTGTTCGTTCGTACTATCTTCTTCTTCTTCGACTTCCTACATGAATGCAAAGCAAAGCAAAAACTATGAAAGAACATTGAATTGAGTGAATTATCTGTGTGGAGCATGTTGGAGTCAACATATACCCTAGATAAACATTCATTATCAGATTCCTTTGTTATACATTTTTGCATAAGTACAAAATAAATATTCATTTATAAAAATATCCAATTAAATGTATGGTTAGACTTAGACTCTAAGCCCAAGAGTAGAAAAAAAAGTTGTCAAAAAAATCAGTTCATAATTTTTACTGTGCTTCAAAGCTGACACAAAAGTAAGGATCAAAGTACTTTCGGTTGTTTTGAGCTCAAGTTTTCTAAGCAAATCTCTTTGGATATATTTCTATAAATGTTTTTATATTTTAATTTGAACAAACTTGTTGAATGCTGCACACATTTTGTGTCTGCATCACTCTCAACCACTGTGCTTGCATTTATTTTTGTGCTGCATTTGCAGAAAGCCAAAAACAGCCAACACCCACAACAAGCCAAAATAAAAAACCCACCCAAAACACAAAAAAAAGAAAGAACGAAGACGCAGACGCAAGATGCAGACGAAAGAGCGAAGGAGGAAGATGTTGATGGCGACGCAAGTTGAGGAAGTTGGCAGTAAGTGGCGAGTGCCAAGTGAAATTAATAATTATAAGCGTTAAAAGCAAAGCAAAAGCAAAACGAACAACACAAATGTAAACAATTAAAATGGGCCTCTTGCTGCTGCTGCTGCTGCTGTTGCTGGACTTCAACGATGTGCGACGCACGGTTGGCAAAAATTTGCAATTCCAAACATCATTGGGTTGATGGCGACAGCGGCGTCTGTTTTTGGACTCATTCTGAGTATTGCTGGCTTTTGGCAGTAATAATAACAAAGAGCAGCAACAACAACAACTATCAGCTTGTGACATTGAGGCGCGAAACGATGGCCAACAACGGGTGGACAGAGGGCGGGGGAGGCTTGTTTGTAAAACAACCAAAAGGTCACAAACTATTTGTGTTGAGTGGCACGACCTCTTTGCCGGCTGGCGCGCAGTGTTTGTGTTCGCACACCATTATTTCAACACGCACACGCACACATTTGCGAGTAAGTGTTTTAATTGCAGTTTCGCACAAATGGCTCACACACACACACTCACAAACGTAGATTGGCAAAGGCAATTAATTAATTGAGACCACCCACCAGACCAACACACAGCAGCAGCAGCAGCAGCATCAAAAGCTATTCTGAAAGTTCAACCCAAACGCCCACAGATTCTGTAGTTCATATACATATATAGTTATAGTGGATATAGGTTTGTTTGTGTGAGCGCGTGTGTAACTTTTTGGTACATGTGTTCATGGAATGTTGACATGTGTTCACCAAATATACATACATATGTATATCTGTGTGCTAGTTAGTTGCAGCAGTTAGCCTTGCCCATGAATTGACAATGGGCGACACAAAGTTGTATGCAAAACTGTCCCATCGAACACATGTGTGCATTTAAATATGTAGTATACGAATCGGTAATAGTAGGTTAAGTATAAAGGCGCGAAAAAATACAAAAAAAAAAACAGCCTTTCATTCTTGTTTTACTTGTCGCTCAACACAATTTGTTAGTCATTTGAACGCACAAAACGAACCGATTACGAGTTTGGGCTTCGAGTCAATCGGGTCAACAGCAGTAGTAGCAGTTCGTTTTGCATAAAAGGCCAGCAAAACGAATTGATCAATATTTTAAAAAATTCCAACGCATGTGCCAATACAATATTCATACATACATACAATACATACATAGTATATTCTACCATTTGCAGCCGTTTAAAGTCTTTCACTTATTTTACGAATAGACAGGAAATCTTTTTAAAACACAAAGTAAATTTTGTTTTAAATTACATAATTAACAAAGCACAAAAATAATAAGTTAAAATATATATGTTTCTAAAAAATGAAGCCATTACAGCCGCTTAAAATAGATCATGCCAGAGCACAAAGAAAACTCTTTACTCAGACCCCAAACACTCGCCAGCCTTAAGTCCAAGTAATGATCGCAGGGAAGAAGAAAAGGCTAACAAAATATACGATAAAAGAGTGAAGGTAAGGCAAGGTGTGTTGTCTCAGACAGAGAAACAACTATGCGTAACCCTTGCTTGTATGTCGATTAATATCGCATCAAAATAAATTCCAAATTGCTGTTTGAGTATCATTTAACAATCTCTTAACATCTACGCACCACTTGCACTTGCATTCCCCCCGTTCCTCTGCACCTTTTCAATCCTTAAGTCTTTCATCTCTCAAGACCTCCGACGGCGACGTCATGCTCTCTCTCTATCTTTGTCTCTCTTAGAAGCCGGTTCCGGCAGACACTTTGACGGCGGTCCGCGACGTCCCGTCGGCTACTTAGCATAGATGGTAACTAGATAAGGGGTTCCAAATGATTTTCAAAACAAAACCGCGTCGCACCTACAGTTATTCTATTCACATTTTGGCGCATTAAGAAATTAATAATTTAATGAATATAAGCTTGATCAATTGCTTGTGTAAATTTATGAATTACCTTTTGCATTTTATGCCAACGCTAGCTGAAAAACTTGCAAGTCAGACACACAGACTACGAAATTGTGTTTGGTAGTAAAGGAAAGTTCATTCATTATATTTTTTTTTTCTTTTACTTTTATTAATTTATGCATATCTAAACACATTTATTACGGCCGCCTTATTTGGTATCTGATCATCATTAGGCTTATTAATATTTTCATTGTTAATATTTTTGTTTTTCCTTATTATTATTATTTTTTGGTTAAACAGTAGCCCATCATGACACGCATTAACTTTATCTTTTTACTTATCCATTATCAACGCCTCCAATCTAATTTGAAAAAAAACCAAATTGAAAATAAAAAAAACAACAAAAAATTACTCATTTCCACTTCCAAGGAAACGGTTAAGCGAGCCGCTTTTGGCTGGACATTGAACACCCGGTCAACGTGGACCTGATGGTGTTTGGGATCTGTTTGGTGTTGTTCTTGTATCTTTTAGCGTATCTCATTCACATTCATAAATTTGAATTTGCCTGGTTTTTTCTTTTGTTTTTCATTGTGTTCGTTAGCGTTAAGTATTTGGTGTCGCTTCTGTATCCATATAAAATAAACTCTATACTTGAGGCTATCGTCGTCGATTTGGACGTTCGACGACCACCCTGATTAGAGAGAGTGCGAGAGAGAAACCGTTTTGGTATTCGTGGCTAAAATTTCTGAAAAAACAATAAAATGAAATTAAGCAAAACGGCATTTTAATAATGCTGCTACTTCGTTTTCCCCTCTCCCTCGCC
The DNA here is from genome assembly GCA_030179655.1 of Scaptomyza flava. NCBI lineage: Eukaryota > Metazoa > Arthropoda > Insecta > Diptera > Drosophilidae > Scaptomyza > Scaptomyza flava. The sequence goes on along the minus strand of JARNME010000404.1, from coordinate 6,328,751 downwards.
CCCTTTAAGGTGTAGAGTGTTGGTGTTCGTAATGGGCTATAATGGATCTTGCTAACAATTTGATGATTTATGTTGTGCAGCTAGCGGTTTCTTCTTCGCCTTGTTACTGTTTCGTTTCTTTATAGCTTTGTTTTTTTTTATAGCGTTTCTTTTTTTTATCGGTTGGAACTAAGCGGCTATAACTGAAGAACCATTGGGACCAATGACGTGCGCCGAGTTCCTTCTTTTGTTGTTTCCCAGTATGGATGTACCACTACTATATAGCTATATAGTATAAACGTGGCCTCAACCCGCCGCCGCCGACGTCGCCGCGCATGAGCTCTTCAGACCCAAGTTGCGCGTCGCATGCTCGTTTTTGACTTCACGTTTGTTTTTTGTCATAATAAACCACTAAAGGGGAGCATATAAAAAATAAAAAGTAATTTTCCGCACCTGCCTTTCAACGGCCAAACGCCAGCGGTACTTCTTCAAGGGATCTTTCTTCCTCTCTCTCTCTCTTGGATGATTTACGAGTTGCGTTTATCAAACGAGCTAACAGTGCTGCTTTGCAATTTCTTCTGTTGGCTATTTATTTTTTTTAGTACTTAATTGAATACTTGTCAGATGGAGCACATTGTTAGGAGCACTAACTACTTACACACACAAACACACAGACCTTTTGTACATTAAAAGGATGCAAAACAATACAATGAGAAAGTACTTATCGTTCATTTTGCTTCAAGTGTCAGACATTTACAGACTTGGACTTGGACAACATAAATGGTTAAATCTAAAGACTACTAAATAACTGAAGCCAGGTTCATTACACATGCAACTCAGTTGTTGAAAGATTTAAGTTAATCTATTTAGCCTTTGGGTGAAGATTTAGTTTTGTATGGGACTTTAGGTTGAACTGAAATTTTCAATAAGCTACTCTTAAAGAAAGTAATGTAAGAAGTTAAAATTAACAAATTGAGATTGATTTGACTTCAACTAAATATGTATGAGAAAAGTCGTGAAATTGCACTTTATTTTTATGTTTTATGAATTGCTTAACTAAAAACCCCTTTTCTGCAACGAATCTTCTCTTCAATGATGTTTTTTCTCGTCCTTATGAGATTCGTTACTTAAAACTTCAACTTTACTTTGTTAGTTAAACAAATCTTGTAATATATTATCCAAAATATATATTAATTTATAAGAAAACAACCTTCTGTTTCTACTATATAGTACTTTATGCAAAACTATAGCATTACCATTCGTGCTGATGGTATTGTAATATGTTTGGCATTTGTATAGTAGATAAAGCGAACCGAAAACCAAATTTGGTTAGCGCGTTGACAATCGCACATTACAAAAAGGCAAATGTGTCAGAAATATTGTTATTGTTGTGTCCAAAGGTTTTTGAGACTCTGTCTTTCATTTGTTTGTTTCTGGTACAATGGTCGGTAATTTGGAACTTTAAGAGCTTTCAATGTGTCGTTTCGTTGTTCGCTCCCGGGAATTTTAAATTAATTATTTTTTTGACCCCACACAATGTTCCGAACCAATGTCTCTCGAATGCCAACAAAGCCTGCCGTCTTCGTCGTTGCCAACACTTTGCATACACACACAATAACTGAATCGATAGTTGCTACAAGCCCAACCGGTTAATAGTAGTTGTATGGGGGGGGGAGTGGGATGAGGGGGCTTTTGGGGATCGTGTACGTGTACAATGTACATCAGTGCGTCGCGGGCCGAATTACTGACATAATATTATTGTAATGTTCCTATGAGACTCTGATTTTTTTTCACTTTGTGCCACTTTTTTTTTCGTTTTTTTACTTTTTGTCTACTCACGAAAGACATGAGCATATTTTGTTTTGTAATTTATGATACGCGCATGTGTGTGTGTTGTGCTGCCTACAATATTAATACTATGGCTTAAGCGTCAACTCATGATTTTTGTGTTCGATTGTTGTTGTTGTTGTTGTTTCGGTTCTTGTTCAGTCGTGGAACACGAGGAGTTATTTGTACCATCGCAGCTTGCCAAATATGCAACAACAACAACAAAAAAAGGGAGCTGTTGTGGGGACAGTTTCACTTAATTCGTAAGAAACAATTTGCATATGTATGTTGCTGTTGCTGGTGTTGTCGTTCAACAATGGATTTGGCAAGGTGTGAATTAATTTGCTCCGCACGCCAAAAGTCAAAACGTTGTGAAGAAAAACCACACACAATCCACAGACATTTGCTGCTTCCTTCACCTTCACCCTTTTCTTCTTTCTTTCACAGTTCCAAACACACATTCTGAAGTATAAAATTCTACGAAAATGTGTTGGCTGCCTCGATGCAGCCTCCCTTTTGAGGGCTCAGGACACTTCGGTTTGTGGCCGACTTATCAATGACAAATCTCCCCAAAATCGTTTTCTGTATTTTGCCATTGCCAATGCCAATGCCAATGCCAATGCCAAATGCCTGTCAATTTGGCTTGTTGACACTTCGGCGTCTTCAGCACCAATACTAACAGGCAACAAAGGTCTTACGGATTCTGCTCCGTTTTTTGTATTTTTTGTGTGGCCTGGCTGCTTATTTTCCCGGTGGGATTTCGAAAGCTTCGATGAATGAAAGGCTCGAAAGCCCGAAAGGCGGCAAAGCATTCCTCGGCGGTAAGAAGCGCTGATGTCCAACTGACAAGCGGAAGTTGCCCGTTACTGTGAACGGAATTGAACCATTTGGCCATTTAATGTTTTTGACAATTGAGACAATAAGTCTCAAGCTTGAATCTTGCAACGGACTTCATTTTTGTTTTGTCAATGCTTTGGATTAAGTATGTATATCTTAGCTTCGTCTATTGGGAGTGCAATGCTGTGCGATATATATTTTAATTAAGCACGGCTGAGAACTGTGAATTTGTCAAACCGACTGAACATAGCTCCAAAGCTCTCATTCAGAGATGGTGTTAAATACGATTAGATCTACGACTTGAAACCGCTTCGAGGCTTCATTGAGCACAAAAACAGAGACAGACAAACAGACTGTGACTGTGGCTCCATCATCAGCATCATCAGCAACATGCTTGAGGACTGGAGGTTCCTTAATGCAGTCGCTGTCGCAGTCGCGACACATTTATTTAATCCGCAAGTTTGCTCAAATTGCAAGGCAGCAAAGTCTTCTTGTTGTTGCTGCCTTTCGGTGCTTTAACAAAAGCAAGGTACAAAAAAAAAAAACAATCGACACGAAAAAAAAAAATACTGAATGAAGGCGCAAAGTAAAACAATATCTGATTTGAAGCATCCGGTCGCGATTGTCATTGCCACCTATGCCACCACCACCACCACCGACCTGGTGGCGACACGCGAGACACCGAGCCATCCCATCCCATCCCATCCCATTCAGCCATTTGGCCAATAGTATACCCAAAAAAATGAGGTCTACCCAAAACTCACTTCCTGCGACTGTTTTTAGTCGCTCTCGTCCGTTCCATCCAATCTCTGTTCTGTCCTGAGCTGAACTGCTGCTGTTGCTATTGTCATTCAGCTTCTTACACACCCCCACACCCTCATGTTCCGCCCTACCTTCGTCCATATATATATATATGTGTGAGATCAATCGCATTCGATTGCAGAATGCGCGGTAGGTAAGCGTTAACGAAGTTTTTTTTTTGCTTTTGTTTTGTTTTTGTGCCAAGAAGCGCAGCGCGACAACAAAAAAATTGCGACACGTTATTTCAATTTAAAATGTTTATAATTCAGTGTGTTCGCCGCTGCTGTTGCTGCTGCTTTTTTTCGCTACCACCTTCGCTGTTGTTGCCACCATTCAACATCATCGAATATACTATATCCAAAGTTTGAGCAGCAGCCACAGCAACCAGCAAACAGCATCCAACGACAGCGAGCTGTCGTCACTTTTGCCACATTTGCCATACTTGCCAACATCAGGAATAACAAAGCAACAAAAAAAAAACTCCAAAACCCAAACAATACCCGTATCCCAAGCATGCCATTATTGTAGTGTATTTAAGCTTGGACTTCACAGTCCATTCGTAAACGCATCCCCCAAAAAGCTCGCAATTAATAAAACTTCAAGCTTCAAGATGTTAACCGCAGCGTGGTTAGTATTTGCTTACTTAGTAAGAAGCACAGACCAGAGGGCAAACATACACTGAGAGAAAACAGCAGAGTGTCTCTTTTTTCGAAATATATGCAAAATATTCACATCAATATTTCAATCAAATGTGAATTATAAAGAAACAAAATTAATCTCAAAATTCTTTTAAAAAAAGTGAATGAAGGTAAGCTTAACCCAAAAATGTACTCATCAAACTTCTTTTTTAATACTATAGCGAAATTGTTGTACAAATGTTTTCTCTTAGTGTAAACACACACATATTTGGACTATCACTTAGCTTTATTAACGCCAATAAATGCAAATTAAAATGCATTCATGGCGCCTTTTAGCCTCAAGTCAATTTCACTTGCATTCCCTTCTTCTTCTTCTTCTTCACATTCAAATTCAAGACAAGTTTTCACAGCTTTATCACTTTGTAGTTATAATGTTGTAAGCTCACAAACAAAAAAGAAGGCTTAGGGCAGACTGCTTGGGTGGGCTATGTGTGTTTTTGTGATGTCCAAAGACCATTAAATGGCAAATACATTTATGGCCTTAATTACACCCTAAAATTCAAATTATATCAACAAAACCGAAACCAAACCAAACCGCATATTGTGACCACGACTAGCTGGCTGCATGGCTGCCTGGCTGCCTGGTTGCATGACTCAATCTGAAGAACACTGTGAAGAGGAACGTTTCTTGGCCTTCTTGTGGTCCGTGTCCTTGTGCTGTTTAGTTGGTTATGGTGTTATTTGGCCCAGACACAGCGAGCCCAGAGTTACAAACGACACAAAAACGAAGGCTTTTGGTCCGCATTTATTTTTACAAGCTTGTAGCACAATAGTCGTAGGCTTTTGTTTGGAACGCCCACGCGCGTGCCTCCTCCTCCTCCTTTTTTCTGTTGCAACCTGCCACAGAGTAACTTCAACCCCAACCCAGCACCCCCCCCCCCCCGCGTTCCTTCAACTCTTAGCCTGGGCTGTCCCGTTGTTGACTTAGAGCGAAGCAAGGCCGGATTATCCAGCAGTGCTAAAAACTTTTTAGAAGTCATTAAAACCTTGTAGTGGTAAAATTAATTACTTGTAGTTGCAAACAATGTAGCCACGCCGCAAGCAACATTTCCATTTCTGTTGCCCCCCGCTCCGCCCTCCACACCCTTCTACTGCTTCTCACTTAGCTTCAACGCCGACCAATGTCCAACGTTGAAATAAAAACGAGGGGAAGCACGAGGAGCCAAAAGGAATGAAATTTCAAGAGCCGTTCAAGCGGACTAAGTGCATGTTGGGTGAAAACATATTCACTTTGAAATTTATTAACTTTGCGTGTTTTGTTGAATTAAGAATCCCAGACGTTAAAGTTTTTTCACTTTTTTCTTAACCACAATGTTTGCTTTAAGTCGCAGACTTCTCTCAAAAAGTCATATACTTGCCGATTATGTAGTATATATAATACCTATTGAAATCAGACAAAAGTTTTATTTAGAGAGTATTTTAATCAGGAAATTTTGCTAGAAAAAGGCATAATGAAATATTTGTATGATATATTTTTGGACTTATTTGTGTAGCTTTTAATTTTAGACACTATTTTTAGTATGTAAAATAATATAATTTATTATATATTTAATGTTGAGACATAATCTTTTATTCAACTTAATTTCATATAAGTTAAATTATTTCTTCAAAAATATTTAAATTTAGTTTTTTTTTACAATCGTGCTACTTGTGTGTTTATACAATGGTTTTCTCATATTTCGTATTTGATCCATTAACAAAAATTGCATTAGAAAATCATTTTTGAATTTTTGGAATCCATTTCGAATGTTTGTTATGTTATTGGTTATTGTCAACAGGCGACATAAGTATATGATTTGTTAAATAAACATGATTTTTATTTGTGGTAAACAAAAGAAGAACATGAAATAACCGAAATTGTTTATGCTACTAATGGATCATAAAAACTTGATTGGCTTGTTTGAGTTGATTTTCGTTTCTCTTTGACATCGAAAAAAAAAAAAAAAACAACCCAGACCCAAACTCTGTTTCATGGGAAACGATAAACAAACTAACAACAAACGAAAACAAACTCAACTCAAATGAATATGTATTTTTTTTTTTTTTTTTGGTTCAAATTCAAATTATACTAAACTTCAAACTAATCATTTTGCACATTCGTTGGCGACACTTAAAAAGAAACAAATGATATTATTCAATCGGTGCCAAATGGCATATTGCTTTGTTATGTTGCAGTTGGTGCGCCATCGATATGTTCATTACTTTCAATTAAATGCTTTATAATTGAACATGACGTATTTATGAGTTTGACAACAACAACAGCAATTGTCGCGAATTTCCATGCGAGAGACAATTTCAGACTGTTAATTGCGTGAAAATCTGCTGTAAATTGGCAGCCATAAGTACACACAAACATACAAACATACATACATTTATGTTCATGTACGCGCTTATGTTGTTGCTGTTGTCGTTGTTGTGGCATCAATATAGATATTTCAACTGCGGAACTGAGGCTTCGATTACAATTCTGTTCATGCTATATATAAATAAGAAAGTGCAAAACGCCATGAATCAAAATTTTTTGCCAATTAAGCATGAACGATTGTAAGCAAAATCATAATCATATATATATATAAAGACTATATATATTCATGTATGTATATTTGAGTAAGCAAAAGTCATCGCGACATTCTTACACCACACCGGAATCTAAATGTAGGCAGCATTTTGTGACTGGGGCGTCGACAACAGTTTTTAGCGTTCGTCTCCACCCCACCACCACTCCGCCAGCGTCCTCCTTCTCAACCGGATGGGCTATTGAGACCACCAAAGCAGCAGCAGCAAAAGAAAAAAAAAAAAAGGAAAACTCGCACACATTCAGAGTAGTGTAAGAGACCCCAAGCAAGACACAAGAAATGCAAACGTTGCACTTCCCCCTCCCGGTTGGCGATTACATTTTGTGTGTTTGGTAAATGTGCGATCGCTGATCATATTTCGCAGCACAGCACGTTGCAGCAACAAGCAGCAGCAGCAGCAGGAGGAGTTGGAGTCAGAGGGTTTGCCTTCTAGGAGGTCCGACCGCCCGGCAAGTCACATAATTCAACAATGTATTTTGCATTTGATTTGTAAACAAATGCATTTTGTAATTGCAAGACCCATTGCTAATTACTTGAGCAGCAAACAATGCTGGTCAGCTAAATAGGTTCACATACAAACAACAGTTTCTGGCCTGATATTGATGAACTTGCAAAGTTGTAAAAGTAAAGAAAGAAACGAAAAAAAAATGCAGGCCTTTTTATTTTCTGAATGAAATATTTCCACGTTGCACACTTCCCCCTTTCGGCCATTGACACAAACATACATACATACATACGTGCACATACATTTATGTATTTTTGCTTATTTACAACAAAGTTGCTGCGGCGCTTTGCTTACCAAATCCAACGAAAGGTGATAAACACAAACAACTAAATTGGTATATATGTATAATCGATTTTCAGATTTATCAGCAATTATAGTATTATATATATTGGCCCCTTTTTCAACGCGTTATGCATTATTGTTGTTGTCAATAAATAAATATGCAGTTTTGTGGTTTTTGGCAAGTTGAATGAAATTAATTTTTGCATTAAAAAGCTTGCAAAAATTCGATTTCATTCATATTTTTGTACACATTTCTAAACTCTGTTTGCTTCAAAACAAAAACTAGATAAATGTCAATAAATCTTGTCAAGTTTAAGTCTTAATATATAATAATAATCTATAAAGATATTGTCTTTGGTTTTTTAATTAATTATATTAAGCTTTGAGTAGGAAAAAGCAAATTAAATTTATCCGCTTATTGACTTACTTTTGTGCCTAGTCACATAAGATATAAGATATATTAGGCGCCAGCTTATCATTTGTCGGCAAATTAAATGAAAGCCCAAAACGAGTTCATTTCAAAGTGTGTTCAAAGTGCAGACTTATAAGTAATGCAAGACGACCAGTTGCACAGGAACTAAACTACTATGAAACTAAACTCTGTGTGTGAGAATTGTTAGTTGGAAATGAATAGCTGACATCCTAGAGACGAAATGAAATCGAACTCAAACAGTCTATTAATCGAATGAGACAAACATCTATTAGGCATTTAATTAAAAGTTTCGCACTTCGACTTTGTGTGGCAATTTGATAATCATTTGAATAGCGAACAACCGAGTTGTGTCTACTGTCATGCATTGCAAGTCATCCATCCGCCAGTGAAATGTGGCGATAGAGGCAAACAGCAAATAGTACACAAACATTTGCCGACAATTACTTCAATGCGCAGATAAGAGCCGATGGTCAGTTGCTCCACTTCTCAATGGCATATTGATTTCGTATTATCATTATTGGTCGGCACTTCATAAATTCGATACGGTTATAGATAGATAGATACATATTAGTATAGGCTCAAGTGCTTGCTGGCGACAGGCTGACAACCTAAAACTAGTACTCAACATGCTTATCAAGTTTGAAGTCTCATTTTTTGGGTGTTGCAGCAGCAGCAGCAGCAGACTGTAGTGCAAGCGTGTTGAAAGTTCTATGTCAGCAGACACAGAGACAGAGAAAGAAAGAGAGAGAGAAAGGTCAGCTCTCAACGCTTGATACACCTGTCGCCATGACAATGAGACGATGACGATGAGACGATGACGTTGCCCGAAAGTCGAATGACACAATGTAAAACATAGTGTTTTGGTCAGCCTAACGCCACGCCGACTACACTCATCCGATTAAACTTTTAAATAGATGTCAAACAAACTACACACACACACACACACACACACACATATTACTAAAAAGGACTCATTGTCACCAGCGCTTTCAAAGCCTCCGCTCTTACCTCCTGACATCCAATTTGTGTCTTAGGCTGTCTGGCAGCGGTCATTGCATATATAGTATACCCATACATGTTTATACCATGCTCAGGTCGAATTGACACAACTTCAACCCTCTGGCCTCTGTCCTATGTCCTCTGTCATCTGTCCTCTGGTCGGGGGAAACGTGACGGACAAATGTCCGAAATTTAAAACTTTAGATACGTTGCGAGGCGAGCTTAGCAAAGGTGTCAGGCTGTTTAGAGAGAGAGAGCGAGAGCATTGAAAGCCAGCCACCAAAAAAAAGGTATATAAGTGTATTAAGTTTAGTTTATATGTTTGTGTGTTTCCCTTATTATTATTTTTTTGGGACACAAAGTTCCGTAACGACAGGCGGTTGGGCGGAGCTTTGTTTTTTGAAACTGAACCCTGAAAATAGTTATGATCTAACATGGATGTTTTTGTCATGCCCAAACATGGAATATGAAATTGTTTTGTGAAAAAAGGTTTCACTGCCTGTGGGTTGGCTTATCTGCGTATCTAAACACTAATTAGTTATATAAATAATTAAGCAGACATAATAAACTATTGAGGTTAATTGTTTTTGGTTGCTCGTAGAATATTTTTGATGATTTTATAAATATTCATGTTTGCAGATTTAGAGCAAAGGCTCCAACAATTAGTCAAAGTTCCTTAAGCAATTGTGAATAAAAAAAGGTCTCTAAGCATCGAACTCAAAAATTTAATCAAATTAATTAACATAACTCTCTCACATATTTCCACAGTAGCAATAAAGTAAACATAAACCACAGATAATAAAATCAATTTTGTTCCAAAAAACATCCACCACAAAATATTCCATATGCGTACATGAAATCATAAAAACAATCATAATACGAAATCATGCGATATGGAAGATATTTGTGTGCTGCGAACGCTTATAGAATATGTAATTTGTTCTATGATAATATATGCTTGCAATATTGGACTAAATATATTCTAATTTGTATCAAATAATTATTTTTTCTTCATTCGATACGCACGAATATTAATTAAAGCTGGTGCTTTAGCTTTAGCTGGGAAAGGTTTATTTCTTCCATTGAATATTAACTTAACTTAATTTCTAAGTGCAATGGTAAAATTCTACAGGCAGCTAAGATTAAGCTTACGGACAAAGTAAGATTTACTTTGTAGCGCATATTTAAAAACGTTTTAAAAGTAAGTTTTGAACGATATCCATTAACTCGAAGAGGGTTAACAACGCAACAATTTAAACTTACTTTGTATATTTAAGAAGGGTAAAGTAAGCTAAAGAAAGATTTTGTAAGGAAAGATTTTCAATTTAACCAATCAATAAATACTGGTCTGTACTATACTGAACTGTAATAAAGTCAAAAGATCCTTAAAATAATTCGCATTATATCACTTGATAAAAGAAAAACATAAAAGAAAACAATCCAAAAACTTTTTTTATTCGTTTAATCTTGTAAGGCAAAGTTTTAAGTTTTAATTAAGAGCTCAAAGTTGATCATAAATAAAAAGGTATTAAATATGAGTAAATACATGTTTTCATTGTTAACACATTTTTACATACATTTGTGTGTATGCAGAGAAAAAAAAAAAACAACAACAATTCTTAAGCCACCCTTTCTAGCAAATTTTCTAAGTCAACAAAGGGATTTTTTATGTATTTCTTTGCTATACATATGGATACATTGATTTAAATACGAGTGTGCGAGGGCTGGGATTATGTACATTGGTGCATTAGAACTGTAAAACGTCTATCAAAGTTTTTGTTATGCTTATTATTGTGGCTAAAAGAAAAACAAACAGAGAAGAGAAACTTGGCGTCGTTGTGTGTGTGTGTGTTTGTGTTTGTATTGAAGGGGAAATGCAAACGTGAGATGGCAAGAGAGCATGAGTTCGGCAAGGAAGCTAGCTGCACTCTTCACTCTAATGGTTTGAGTGCCGCAGATAAATGCGCAGCCATTTTTTAACGGGCGGCGCCTGCGAAACAGTGGGCTCTCTGCCTTAGGGGAAATAGTGGGAAATTTCAAAAATAAATAATCCAGACATAATAGGATATTAGTTTTTTTGTGAAAAACGTTGCTATGCGAGAGTAGCAATAGAAAAAAAATCGAAAAGGGGAAAGAAAAAAACCAATAAAATATAATAATGGCTGCTGAAAAATTTCCCTGCCAAGTTGACATGCAATGCACCTAACTAAGCGCAGGCCAGCTTTTCATGCGGCAACTATCTATGCACTTTCGACAAAAAGCTTTCAAGCGTCGGATGCCAGAACAGTCGAAAAAGCTCTACGCTAGTTGGGAAAAGCTACCATTTGCCAATTTTTGCTATTTGCTGTATTGCAGTCGTCGTCGCTTAGCTTAGCAAGCTGCACCTACCAAAATCGCATACACAAAATGGCGTCGCACTCTCATCGGAATGTCGATAAATCAAAGCTCTACTCTGCTTCTTCTTCGTCTACGTGCTCTTGTATTGGTGAGCGTAGCAAGTGGCTGCTGTTGCCGGCATTCATCAGAGAGAATTAATCAGAGCAGATGAAGCGACAACCAAAAACAAAAACAAAAAAAAAAACACAAAAAATAATAACGACGCGGCATCCTCTGTAGGAAAGGGCCTTTTGGGCCGCGCGTTATCGCTTTAATCGACATTTGCCGGCTATCCACAGTATTCAGTTCTTCAGTGCGTGACCAAGGGTCCACACACACACACAGAGAGAGGTAAATGTGTATAAGAAATCTTTGTATAAAGGCGCTTCGCATCGATATAAAAAAAATGTATTGACATTGACGTAAATTCTCAGCCACTGCGCCAAAAAAGTCTTTTGTCTTTTTCTTTTTTATGTATTGCCATCTCCCTTCCTGTCATTGGCATCCATCATCATTTCTTTCGTGCGCGCCTTTGCTTATGTCAAATTATAAATTCGGTAAATTTAAATCTAATTTCCATGCTCGCAAGGCGCGAAACGATATTCAAAATACATAATGGATTTTTTCAGCATTTTCGTGCTTGACAAGTACAAGCCCATTTAATCAATAATTAAGCATAATCCATCAAGTACAAAATGTGTCAAATGCACTCGCGAAACACAAGCCCGACAAGCTTTCAAAAAGGATTTCCATTACGCCCCAAACCAACGCAACGAAAAAAGCGCATCGCTCACAGCGACCCGAAAACAAAATCAAGTTGTTGTCCATGTCAAAAGCGAAGAACTACATAGAAAAAAACAGATACACAACAACACGAAACAAATCCGCGCCCGTCACATCTGCATGTCAAACCAGCAAAAAAAATAAAACCAACCCTCGGCAGCAGCTTCTGCCGTCTGTCACATTCAAGATAGCAAAGAGGCAGCAACAGCAGCAACAGCGGCAACAGCAGCCGGCTTATCTAAGCTGAAAAGCCAAAGTCAAAATCGAAATCCACCACTTGGACGCAGTTCGCTGTTCGTTCCCTGCGGGAGGACAAGGTGTGGGGGGCGTTGTTGTTTTTGATATTCGTAAATGAGCGAATGGATCTGTAACAACAAATGTCCATTTTTCAATTTACCTGCGCTCTTCTCAGCCCCCCATCCACCCTATTTCCTGCATAAATTGAATCTCATAGTACTCGTAAATAAATAAACAACAGCAACAACTGAATATATATATATATATAAACACCCACCCGAATCGCTCTATAAATTAGACCCTTTTTGACCAGTGACCAGTCGGTCGGTTGGTCAGTCAGTTGGCCAACGGCTAAATGACCGTGAAATTTTCCCAATATGCTGCATTTACATTATTTGCGGGACGACTGACTGACCAACAAACAGCCCCTTCTTCTCCTTCTCGCCCTTTTGCCCTCTGCCTGCGCGCTTCATTCTCCCTTCTCGATTAGCATTAAGACCATGACATTTTCGGATGTACATTTCTATCTGCTGGCACTTATACTACGCTTTGTAAGTGTATGTGTGACACATAAATTATTTGCTGCCCGTTTGGACAACTGCATAAGTTTTTTTTTGGTATTGGTATCCTCTTCTCTTCCGCTAGTTAACATAATTTTCAAACAAAAAGCAGCAACTGTGCTCCAATTTCTCGCAACGACTAACGACATTTGGCATAAGCAATTTGACATTTGTCAAGCTTGGACTGATACAATTTATGTTCCCTCATTTGTCATTTATTTGCAAAGTCCTGCTTACAATAAGGACAAGTGTACCTTGAAGTAATTTCAAATGAATTATTAGACTTACACATTCAGGTGGTGGACAAGTTGACCATTCCGACAACTTTTATCGAGGGTTAAAGTAGAATAATTCAACTGAATTTATTAACAATGTTCGAATGGCCTTAAAAATTGTTGTTTTATTCTAAACGAAGAGAAGATCTTTTTTTTCTCTTGTTGTTACTTGATAATGACTCGAAAACCAGGACCATTTGTGAATTATATCTTTATACCATAATAGTAATAATAATAATAATAATCTTGAACTATGTTTTGATGCAAAAATTCGCCTTCGATGTTCTCGTCTCCATTCGCAACATTATTCCCAGTAAGAGAACAAAGATTTTCGAATATGAAAAACACAATATTTTTTGCTTTATGTGTGGGTTAAGCTAAGCTCTTTGCTGTTACACAAATCGCAACCGCAAGCATCAAAGAGAGAGAGAGATTGATAGTCTGCAAAAGGGTTAAACTAAATAATAATAATTCATTTTCGCTGTAAATGTCTGGTTTCGACATATTGCTAGATGGATGTCTGATTTATATGGCCTTTCACTTAGATTCGAACATTTCGCTCGTTTTAGAAAATTTTGGGAAACATTTCTTTAGGGTTAGTTGAAGGAAAATGAATCAATGTTGCTATTTTATGTACAAGCAAAAGTTATACAAAAGAATAAATTATAAGCTTAATCCAAGGTTCTTGTCAAAATGGAAAATTCGAAATAAATGATTCAAAAATCGGAATGTTAATTTAAATTTGATCGATGCTATAATAAATTATATTTAAAATGCTATCGTCCGATGTCATCACGATCATAAAATGATGTATACACAACAAGATTTCCATTGAACCATTCATTTCATTCATACGCAACAGTTGATGTCATTTATATTCAGCAGAAAATACTCATTAATGCTTTTACCAGCTAATGTAAACAGCTTACGCATCGTTGTGTGTGTGCGTGTGTGGATAAAAAATGAAATACAAGATACACACACACACACACATACATACGTACAGAAAGACAGAGACACTTGTGGAAGGATTGAAATTTATGAAAGACCATCGCAGCATCAAAGCCAATTAAGATACTGGCACTGAATACATACAAGGCTTTAAAGGAATACACGACTAATTTCTGCGACAAAGCCGACAAAAGATCGGGTGTTCAGGAGAGAGAGAGAGAGAGAGTGGGGAGTGTAAGTGGAGCTTCGAACTGGTATCCACATTTGTTGCAGCAGCAACAGCAATCGTGCGGCACTTTTGTCGCACAAACAAACAAACAAACATACATACGTTCGGGCCGTAAAATTAAGAACTCTGATTGGTAACAAATGTTTTTGTTCATTCGAGTGATAAAAACGTAGCGAACTGAAAAGATATAAAATTCTCTTTAGTGTCTTCTCAGCGCATCAATGATAAAAATATATTTAAATGAGCCCCAACGAACGAACGAACGAACGAACGAACGCAAATCGGAAACATTGAGGAAACTTAAGAAGAGACAGAGACGAGACCTTAATGGCCGCACTCGAGCTAGTTGTTGTTGTTGTTTGTTGCAAGTATCTAAACGGCGGCATAGACAACATGAACAGCAAACAGCAACAACAACAACAAAACCGAACATGGTCAAGGGCAAAGTGTGAAACACCAAAAAGCGGAGATTTCAGCCTGGCTTGAAGTAAAAAAGAAGAGAAAAAAACCCCTCCCTGCTAGGATATTATATTACAGATCGAAATGACTTTTTGGGCTTGATTGTGGCACAGAAATGTCGGCAGGACAAAGTCAATGATTCGATACATAAGTTTTTGGCCTCTTTTTTGACTTTGTGACAGGGCCAACAACAACAACAACAACAACAATAATGCTGATGCCGCGACACAATCATAAAATGCATAAACAGTTGTAAAGAGCAAAACCACAAGAAAAAGGGCGTACAGTTGAAAAATTGAGCACTAAAATGTTATCGCAAAGCTGAACAGATTAACTAGCCCTTTTACAGTCAGACAGGACAGACTGTTGACTGGATTTGCAGCAGCAGGTAGGTAGGCAGATACGTAACAGGTATACTATATTCTATACGGATATCTTAAAGATACTTGTACAACATTATGATCATTACGCTGCGCGTAACCGATATGCAACTACAGATACTTTATGTGAGAGCTGGACATTTGGTTGACCCGACCTGACACACTCTGCGTGTGATCAAACCGTTGGCCATGCAATTAAAATAAGATCGAGCCCAGTTGGCGATGGTGCCATCCTGACGACCAACAGCGGAGCTATTGTCCTGTTCGACCTGTCGTGTCCATTCACAAGCGAGCGAGTGTCGCGACTACATTAGATAAAAATATACTTATATTAAAAACAAAAAAAAGGACATTTCTGCATTGATAAGAAATTGTGGACTAGTGACTGGCGCCAGTGTCACATAGATCGGATTGCACAGCGCCGTCAGAGGATATTTTACACAAAATGAAAACCTTCTTCATTCATCAAGTCATATTTGGGTCAGTTCAGTTGTCCATTAAAATGGTTAAGAAATAGGTATAAAAACTCTTGTTCACATGTCTACAAATGGAAAGGCAGCATGAAAAGGCTTATTTCTGTCTTTGATATGGTTAAGTACTTATGTACAGATATCCGGATGTTCCTGCTCTTAAGAGGCGTTTATACTTAATACTTGAGCTTAAGCACTTATGAATTCAAATTCGGCTAAACTGATTAAACAGATTACAATATTAAATATATTTGCATTTTGGTTCAATAAAAACTGATTCCATAATACGAATTTGATCTAAAAACGAAGGTTTCTCTGGATCCCATTGAGATTTGTTGTATGAAAGTTGTGATATATAATTCACTTGTACTCAAACTTATTTAAGTCAAACTGTAGAATGAAAAATGTTTTTAACTTAAGTACTTAAATTTGATATAGCTTTTCAAGAGCTTTATACCAAATGTGGACAATGATTTCACGCCCTTTACATATCGGATTCCGTACATTCTTATAATGACTTTTCTTTGATTAACTTAAGTCTAAGCAATGTTGAATAAATGAAACCTAAAACACTCTGATATTAATCAATTTTAATCATACAAGTTTATTAACAAACATTTATTTTCTTTCTCGATCCGAATTACAAATGAAAATATAACACACATAATGCTCAAGGATCTAGAAGTACTTCCGTGTCTCACTTCGTGAGTAAACACACCCTTTTAATTACTTGATAATTATCACAGATGCATTGTAATATATCGATGAGGAAAAGTATCTCAAACACCTACACGTGTTTGTGTTTTGGCTCTTGAACATTTAATGACAATGGCCAACGCCACGTTTAACATAACTGGAGGGCTTATCTTAACATTTTCTCTCTACCCCTAATTGAATTTGATGTGAAACCTTTTTGCAGTTGTTCTTCTCGCATTGATTCTAGAGGGTTGCAACTTTGCAAATGGAGCTGCTTAAACTGCTGATGTTGCTGTTGCTGTTTTGCTATTGCTTGGGGGCACATAAATTACATCACGTGTTTCAGATTACACATTTATTCTATGTTTATTCGTGATCCGAAACGAAGCTATTTAATTTTGATGCACATTGCTCTTTATATTCGTTTATCTTGAGCGAGCTTAAATGATTTGATACAGAAAATAGATAAAAAGAGAACAAAAGTTTAGTTTTCTGATTCAATAATCAGTTTGTTATAAAAACTATTGCTGTCTTGGCATTTTAAGTGTTAAATAAAACAACAACTGCAGTTTATCATTAATCTAATATAAAGTTTTATAATGTTTGTTTAACAAGCTTAAAAATCAATATCATAGAAAACTACATCATTTCATAAAATATTTGCAGTTAAAACATTTTAGCTTGAGCTTTTATTAAAAGATAAGATTGCATAGTATAAAATAATTATCAGGATATTAAATATACTCAAAAGCTGCTTTAGGTTTTTTGAATTCCCATTAAAACTAAATATAAATGTGTCAAAAATGCTTCGATAGTCTAGTATTGTTATAGATATTTCGGTTTAGGTATTAGTCGAACAACGTTATAACATTTTTGAAAAGGGTCAAGAGGCAAAAGTATAAAAAGTCTTATTAACATAATTTCAAATTAATAAATTTTAGTTATTGGCTAAGGAATATTATAAATATGTTTTAAATTCTAAAGCAAAAATCATTTAATTACAATTTTTGTTTTCGAGCTTGCAAGGCTTATATTTAATAGATTAATCTTTAGAGTTTCTTCTGTGTATAAATTGAGTTAAATTGAATATTCTTCAAATATTTGATTTTACTTATTGCAAATTATTTTCATCTCAAATTTCAATCAACATTCAACCCTTTGATAACAAACTTTGAAATAAATGTGTTTAACATTGTTTTGCCAAAGTCAAAGATAAAAGAATACAAAAAAAAATATCATCATTTGCTGTTCTCATATTTAAATTGGCGCCGCGGCGCCACCTGTCAGACCGTCGATGTAGTTTTGCACGATCCGGCTGTAACAATCGTGTACTTAGCAGACACTGAGCTCTTTTCTCCACTTCAGGAGGAGGAGTACTGCAACTGAAGCTAACAAAGATCGCCAACGATGCAATTGCAGTGTGGGCCATGGTTAAAGACTGCGAGAACAATGTTCTCGTTACACAAAAATCATGTTTTCTGCGCTTGCCCTTGGAGGTCGGTCGTGGCCAGCATTTAGCCAAGCTGTTTTTCGGTACAATTGCGCAGGCGGGCCGGGCCACACAGCAACACAGCAACACAAAGTTGCAACAACAGAGGCAGCTGTACTGTGACTCCAGTATACGATAACAATGCACATTGATGATCGAGAGAGAGAGAGAGAGAGAGAGAGAGAGGAGATGGAGGAGGCATTCATTGAGAATGGCCAGTTCGGGTTTCAAAATTTTTTTTTTGATATTTTGTGGCGTCTAGCATCCTGAAAAAACCGCAATGACCCTTACCGTTTGCACAACTAGTATTGTATTGTATTGTCTTGGCCATTGAGCAGCATTAAGATCAACAAAATCAGAAGACGAAGATGACGAAGATGTAGAAAAGTGGCTAATGCGCCGACACCCCGCTGTGTGGCTGTGTATGTGTGTGTGTGCGTGATCTCAGAGTTATCTTTAATTGAGTTATACTGAGAGTGACCCCTGGGTTTGGTGTGTGTGTACATGTATACCTTTTGCAGAGGGTTGAACAAGCCTGTCAGGCTTAATGTAGCATGTTTTGACATAAATAAATGCCTGAATACTTTTAAGTGATCGTATTTTGTTTGACTTTTGGTGCCTGCCCCAGAAAACAGTTTGGCATGATTTATGAAATGCTCGATTTGGCAACATTCAACATACTCTATTATATAGATATCTCTATCTCTAACTCTCTCTCTCACTCTCTCGGTCTTTTTGCCTTTCTTCGCCTGGCAGATGATGATGTGACCGATATATTTTTATTACCAACATTCAGGTAGTAAATAGATAAACAATGGTTTATTAATTTTGCACGCAATGGTCATCTGAGGGTTGGCATTTATAGCCATTAACAACTGTAGCCAGATTGTTGTTTACCATTTCGAGTATGAATTTATAATCTAACTTAATTTCAATATGTGTACATTTTTTTTTTGCGAATGAAATTATTTAAATTATTTTATTGATAAACAGATAGAATATCTCCTCTCCTGTTTATAAGAAGTGTCACATAAAAGATGTTGGATGACTTTTAAGCTAAAGGTAAGAGCATCAATATTTATACATGATCAAAAAATATATTTTGATTGTTGACATTTTCTTGCTAGTCTCATTTGTTTTTTAATTTGTATGCTTTTCTTGTAATTTTGATAAATCTTCTTAAAATGCTTAGATTGCTAGTCGCGTAGCTTTTAAATTTTTCGTTATCTTATTTATTTTGAATAATTGCACTCAGATTTTGTATCTTAAAAATACATGTTGTCAAATAGCATGTGTTAACCCAATTGGACCAATAAAAAAGTATGCAATTAATTAAATTCTTAAATGAAAGTATTGCATACTTTTAGGCTTAACCATATTACAAATTCACTAATGGTCTTAGTTCTATTTCAGATTCATTAGTCTGAGCTGATGTTGACAATCAGTTTTTTTTTAGCCTCGTTATGTAAGTAGTTTGTCATGATGCATTGTGTAATATATGTTAACGCTAAATATCTTCCATTTTAGTATGCACCCAGAAGAACGCCCATCAACAACTTTCTCTGAGTGGACATGCGCATTGATTTTCATCTAAATGACTTTTGAATTGACGCAACTAATATTTCGAGTTGCGCATAACCTTTAGAATGGTGGTTATTCCCACTCGCTTTGCGCCGTTACCAAATTGCCGTGGCTTGTGATATATGTTACCACATTTGGCGCGAGCGCAATAGACACAGTTAACATAATCAACATGATAAGCTAATCGTAAGAATAATATATTCCAAAATAGGCAAAAACTAAACGTTTATCAAAATTGTGCTTTATAAAAAACACATGACTTGTTTGTCTTGAATATTTAAAGCTCTCATCTGCTTAGACTTTAAGTTTTTTGTATAACTTATAACTAATTTTCTTAATTATTGTTGTCATTTTTTCCTTGATCCTAAAAGTATGCAGTCTTTTATCAATTGCTTAAACATACCAAGATCAGTGGGCTCAAACGCACATACGCACAGACTTAGATGCATGGTTAAACCGACTAAGCTGTTGGTACAGATCGATACATACAAGAAAAAGTAAATAGTATTGCTGTCTGGTCAGCCTAAATTTACATAACAATTTAAATTTTCTTAAACATTTTGCTTGCTTTGAGTATAAGGCCATTTTTCCGCATTTATTAATTAATGCAAAGACATTCTCAGTTGTTAAATTGAGAAATTTGATTGTTTTTTACTTTAAGTAAAGCAGTTAAATTTTTTAAGTGATTTTTATATGTGTATTTCAATGCATTTTTTTTATATATTTTGATTGTTATCATATACTTATAATTGCCGATAAATTATTATTGCTTTTCAGTTGTCTCGACATGCAAAGGCAATTCTAGTATGATATTGAACAAAAATTTCGTATAAATTCATACGTAAAATAAAAATATAAAAATTTCGATTATTTTCATATTAATCGGCTAATCTGCGATAATTGAAACGAAAGTTGCGATACAATTAATGTGTTTTCTCATTACATATTCGATTCTATGTCGTTGTAACAAATTGATTATTTTTATTTGATTTTCGATCATTTTGTGACAATTAAAATTCTAAATCATTACAAATTAAAGTACTTTCGATTAAACTTTTGTTTTTTTTTTTTGATTGAGATTTAATGTGTTGAATCAAAAATTCATATTTTTATAACTTTGTTTAAATTTTAATATATGTGCCATGCCAAAATACATTTTTAACTATGCTTTCAACGCTTGTATGAATGTTTTCACGCTTTTTTTATAATCTTTACGTATTATTTGTTTGCATCTTTTTTCTTGCTTCAGGTTTGTTTTTCCCTGATGTGTTGTTCGATGAAATGTACACACCTGCAAAATAAATATCTTTAGTATAATTGATCTATGAATTATTAAAATAATATAAAAAGTTAGCAAACCAACTGATTTAGACCAAATATCTTTGTTAGACAGCTGCAAGCTGAAAATATAAAACAATATCTCAATTAGTAAGAAGCAATTATTTCGAGTATCAGGGTAAACAGTAAGCTTATATTAAAGAGTTAGTTTATAAATAAATACTATGCGTTACACATCAAGTGGCAAAATAATGATGCCCAGTGCAAGCGTTTCAAAGTGAGTGTAGAGAAATGTCAACCAAATTTTCAGCTGGCGGCAGACTGTTTGTCTGGCTTTTGACACACAAAAGATACAAACAAACGTAAGAGCATCTTGACCAAATGGAATGCCAATGAATGAATCAATTTTATGCCTTATACAAATTTATGTTTGTCTTAAGGTCAGAATTAAGCCCACATCGTCATTTGTGCTTAAGAAGATCTGAGACATCAATAAGATTATCCAAAAGATAAGCAGTTTCCGGTCAAACCAAAAATAAATAAAGGAATCTCTTGGCTACACTGGTGGCACGAAATAAATGTTCCACTAGTTGGAGCTTTAAGAAAACTTTCTGGAAGACGAAATGAGTTGATATGAATCAAAATTATTGCTATAAAATTGTTTTTAAAATCATTACCATACTCTTCTAACTACAAATTGTGAAGTTTTTTGACTCTTCATCAATTGTCAAACGAAGATCTTGGTACACTTTTGTGTTACTCTTGTTGGTATAAAGGGTCAGGCCATTCTCAATTGTATGGGATATGCCTGTGACGATGCGGCAAGAAAGTCAAACTAAAAGAGCACCGTAAATGAGGCCCCAATATGCATCCAATATATACTCGAATAAGTATACTTGGACGGCTGTTGAAACCAAATAAACACGTCGACTTGCCATCGGTTCGTTCGTTCGTTCGTTCGTTACCCACACTACAGAAAAAAAATCGTCGCTAATTAATGACGTTACCCAGTTTCGATTCCCGGTCAGCCCTGATCGGTCTCAACAATACTCACTGAGTCAAACCGAAGCGGTGCCATTTTTGGTTACTTTGGTGTGACGGTGTCGTAAGTGAAGTGCCAATAAACACGTGATTTACTTCAGCTCTCACTCGCTGTTCGTGGTCAAAGAGATGCGGGGATGCGAGAATGCCGCACTTAGTTATCTGTCTCTTTCGCTCTTTCGGTGACAGTCAAAATCATGAGGCTTATCGCTTCCATCGGCCATCAAGATTCCGCTCATTAATTTTGAAATTAGGCGGGTTTTCAAGAAGAGCAAAAGAAATGATGTCCAGTCCTAAAGCATCGAATAAACCCAATGCATTTTCACTCTGCAACTGCGACTCTGCGACCATGAGTGCATAAATTAATTAAGTCGGTCGGGAATGTGAACGTGTATGAGTGTGTGTGTGTGTGTGTGTGTGTGCCGACCTTTTGTCTGCCACTATACGTTGAAAAAAAGGGAACCAAAAGTGTCTGTCGGTCTTGTCTCTCGTTTTCGACTGCCGCGCAAATGGCGGCTGGGCTGGGCGCATATTCAGATTCAGAGATGCATGTGGATGGCTGGTTTGGTTTGGTTTGGTTCGGTTGGTGCCCAACTGGCTCGTAGGATGTTGTAAATTAAAAGCCGCGGCTGGTCCTTTGTACCGTACCGTGTGTGTGTTTGTATGCTGGCTGAGTCATTTGCATTTTTGCCTACCCACTGCCAGGGCTGATTATGAAAGATGCTGCGTGGGTGATAAATGACCGTGCCAGACTAAAAATGCGGCTTCTGCCAAAACCCCCCTCCCAACATTGCCTAGCCTAGCCAAGCCTAGCGTGGCGATTGTTGCATTTTCAAGTCAAAATGTTAAAATTTTGCAACCCCAACTCGTTAACCCCTTGCTGCGCGCACGGTCGACATTTGAGATTAGCTGATGGCCTTACCCAAAATTTATTTGTCTTCAATCCTTTTCACTCTAACACTGTCTCTCTCTCTCTCCCTCTCTCTGTCTCTCTCTCTTTGTCTTTTTGCGTGTGCAATGTGATAAGGGTTGAGGGCGATGTGGTCAGAGCCTGGGCATCAACGCCAATCTAATAGATTCCGATTGAGATTTAATTATTTCACTTAATTTTCTAGCTGACTTGATGCGGCTGCTGACTTAGCGCTTAACTTTCCATGTCCACGTCCTTTACCAAGTTAATGAAGCGAATAAATTTCTTGGCAATTATTTTGCGGATTGTTTTAATTGACCTCAAGATGCCTGCCTGCCTTCCTTGCCTTGCCTTGCCCCCCGCCTTGCCTTTTTTTGCTTTTGGCTTCGGCAGTTCTGGCCAGTCCAAAAGGAATGTGTAAATGTACAAATGGATGGGATAAATGGCGATGGATATCTTGTGCAAATAACTAATTTGCAGTAGATTAAATCATTATTTTGAGCTCTAAAAAGAATACCAAAGTGTTGTGTGTAAAAAAAGTCGAATTGAGTTGCTCATTAGTAAAATTACTTAATTTTGAGTTAACTCAAAAAAGGAAATCTCCCACTTAGTAAAAAGAATATAGATAACAAGAAACCTGAGAAATTGGCAAAGCTAACCAAAAACAATGCCACTGCTCTTAGTTTGTATTCAGATATTCTGCGATATGTTTTTTTGATCACTTTATATTGCTATTTTATTAAGTATTAAGTTATTTGAACATCATACTTGAACCCAAGCGTGCAGAGCACATTGGATTAGCATTCCAACGCCCTAACCGCTCGGACACCTCGTCATGTCAAGTGCAAGGATATTATAATTAGTTTGATCACAAATATTAAATGAAATACGCAACAAAACATTATAAAAAGATTTGTTCTATCTAATAGGTGTTCAAGAAAAACATTAAATAACTAATGAAAGTTTTCTAATTAGTTACAAATTTCGACACGTTTTCATATGTATTTCTTGCTGAGCATCGTTCATTTTTGACACTGTGCCGAGCTGACAACATTGAGGCCGAGGCGGACGGACGAACGGACGTTTTGTTTATGATGAGTGATTGTTATGAGTTGTCAAAAAGGCATGCGACCTAATGTGCTTTAATGTGTAAGTGTCTGTGTCTGTGTCTGTTGAGCAGGAAATCCAGCAGGATTTGTTAAAATATGCCGCCAACATATGCAAATATGTTTGTCTACACAAGCGCACAAACACACAATGATACAAGACAGTCGAGAGAGTCTGCATTGAGGTATAATGCCGCACACACACATACTTATACAGTCTACAGTTGACACAAGCGCCACGTGACGCCCCGGCGTTGCAATGCCAAACCACCCTCACGTCGCACAAGTGGAAACCTATCAAAGTAAGCCGCTGTTGTCCCCCTCATTGTTTTTTCGAGATGACAATCAACCCTGGCTATGGCTGGTGCTTCAGTTTGCTTTAATGTTTTGACAGTAAAATAAACATATCCAAGTACAGCTCTTCAGTATGTGAGTGTGTATGTGTGTGTGTGTGTTGGTCATAGTTGGGCAGGCAAAAAGCACATAGATGTCAAATGTAATTCATCAAAGACTCGTACGGCAGCAGCCAAGGCCAAGGCCAATCGAGTTTGTGGCATCGACAACACAGCATCATTATCACTGTCCAGGCTTGCAACAGCGAGTACATCGTCTCCATTTACCACCCACCCTCCCTTCGCCTTTTTGTCATCAACTCAATAACTGTGATTTATCACATTGAGTTCACCAAATTGTATTGGTTTTAACGTCTGTACCGAGTCTTTTATTTAATGGTTCAACAACAGGTACAAAAACGTTTGGTTTTCTTTTTCGTTTTGCTGAATTTTGTCGGCCTGAATGAAATATAAATTTTTCTGTGGTTCGACTCAAAACACTTAAACACTCGAAATCCTTTTTAATAATTAATGCCAATTAGACGACAAAGTTAATTTTTAGCCATCAGTCTGTCTGACTGATATTGCAGAAAGGTCTCTTCCGCCTGTTACTGTTCTCATGACCTGCAGGTAACACCAAGGAGGGTTTGGGGGCATGGCGACTGTCATAAATATTTTATAACATCAATTACAAAGCACTTAACTTTCATGAATTTAATACGAAAGATGCCAGCTCCAGACTCAACTTCATCTTCAGTCTTTCCCTTTCTTCCTTTTGCACTCTCCTTGTCTCTCTGTGTTTTTCTGCGCAGTTGCTCATTTATCTATCATATGGCAAACAATCAGCACTTCAACAGGAAGAGCAATCATTTTTTTTGTTCCTTCTTCATTTTTTCCTATCGCTTTACTCTCCGGGACAAGTGTAAGCCGGCTAAAGAACACGTACGTACATATGTATGCATGAGCTTGAGTATGAGTATGAGTATAAGCCGTGGGCATAAGTCCATCAGGATCAGCTCGGGGCAATCTAAAGTGACTTGATAGAATCGTTGTAGTTGTCAAGCAACCCCAAAAGTCCAGCTACTTGGGGACTCCTTGTTCGATACGGCCAGCAATATTGAAAGTGTAGTGATTTATTTTCCCTTCAAAGCAGAAACAAAACCCAAAAAAAAAAGTGAAATAAAATAAAATTAAAATCTCATCAGGGGCAAAAGTGCCCAAAAGAGACCCATTGCCCAAAGCTTTTTGCACACACGTTGATAAAAACAATATCAATATATATATATATATGTATATATGCATTTGTTTGAAGCCCAAAGGCAATCGGACTTTAACTTTGCCTTCTGCTTTTGCGAAGGGCCACAAGCAACACTTAGTCGCATCATCATCGCTTCGATGGGTCGGTCGATGGATTTTCTGGGCGCGTGCCATTGAATCTCAATCCCTCCCCCCGCCCAATTGATATTCATAGCCGATTTTTGTGTGTTTCGGCGTACGGAGTACGGCGTAAATAAATAAAATTTATAGCGGCTAGATTCGATGTGTCAACATCTTTTCGATTGTACTTCTCGGATTTTTTTTTTTTTTGCACTACTGGGATTTCAGATTTCAGCTGTCAGATAAACAGTGTATGTGGGTTTGCCGTTAACTGCATTCGCTTTATAAAGCTTAGTGGAAGTGTATCAATCAATTGGTATTTACTTAGGACATAATATGTTATTAAACTTTAAAGTTGAACTTGAAAAACTAAATTGAAAATCAATATATAGTATAAATTGATTTAATAGAAAGGTTAAATAGGGAAAGAAACGGATTTTAGAGGCAAAGCCTAATGAAATACTCAAGTGAACTTTATCTTAAAATTTATTTGAATACAGAAAATATTTTTGTTTTTAGAAATCAGACAATAATGGTTAAAAATATATACCTATAGGGTATCTACTAGTCAGGATAAAGCAAAAAGGCACGCTTTTTGGTGTAAATGTTATATTTGAAATCTTTTTTTCACTTGACAATGAAATGGTTTTATTCATAATTTTCGAAAATTATTAGATTCCAAAGTTTTTGATTGAAATGAATGCGCAATATAGAACATTTAAGTTTTCGAAAGTTCTTTATATGAAAGCTCGACTGTAATTAGCATCGACGCATTTATATTCTAAGCGTAATAGATATTTATAGTTAGCACTCCAATCTCATCTGATATCTAAGGGGTGGCAGCTTAATGAACCTTTAAGATGGGTGTTCATTTAAATGCCACATTGTGCTTCTAAAATGTCCCCAGAGATATTTTTGAGGCGTTAAAGCGTGGCACTGCCCCTTTACTGCCATCACTTCCCTTCTTGCTTTGGGCCAAACAACAAAATGCAGTGGTTTCCGGTTCGACAAGTGCGGTAAGGGGAAAGGGCGAGGCATTCCAGCTAGTGGGAGTTAATTCGGCAAAGTCAGTAACCTCATCAAAGCAGCGCTAGCCGTCTGCCTTGAACCCAAACTCCCAACTCGAACTCGAACTTGAAGTGAGCTGCGCTGAGCTGAGCTGAGCTGGAGGGGTGTCGTCTAGCAAACGCTGCATTAGATTTACGCCAAACGACGTGAGGCGCATATGTTTATGAGTCTCGTTGAGATTGAGTACTCTGGCTGGCTGGCTGCTGGCTGTTCAGACAGCAGGGGCATGCCCCATGGTTAACCGAAAAAACGAAAGCAGTACGCGTTGCGCATAAAATGCCTCATGCCACATGCCGCTGGCCACACGATTCTCTGCGTAGACCGTTTTCATCGCCGCACGCTGCCTGCTAATGGATTTCAGAGTTACCGCTAGCTTCATTCGCTTTCTCTCTTTCTGTATTCAGTTGAAGGGTTGCGCGTTGAACGCATGCTTTCAATTTACTTGCCACTTCCTGCAAACGCCCTTTTGCTGCCGCTGCTGCTGCTGCTGTGACTTACGCACCACTGTTGCAGGAGGCAGATCGGCGGACCCTTTGGCATTGTTGCTGCTGGGTTTTTGGTTTTTTTGTTGGTGCGACGCACGCGACTTTCACACTAACGTAATAAAGAGCTCAACGACACTCAAATTGAATAGTACGCGTACGTCTCATGGTGCGAATGCCGTAATGATTTTCTATGTGCAACTCGATGCAGATAATAGCTATGCGTACGTACGAATATATACTACGGATAACACCAACAAACCTCTCACACCTAGTACTATTACGAAAGCGAACGTTAAGACAACCCTCGACTGGCCTCGGCTGGCTGCTGGCTGCTGGGCGGTTTTTGTTTTTGTTTTGTTGTTTTTGTTTGCGTGGTGATAGAAATTAACCCCTCAATTGAGGTTGAATTTAATTTGGCGCAAAATGGCAAAGAGGGTGGTCCACGTACCATCGCCACTCGTTTTCCCCCCTCTCTCATTTTGGCTGCTGTTCATTTGGCTGCCTTTTGAGTTTGTGCAGTTGAAAATGATATCGTTGCCTGTTAACGCTAAAGAGGCTATTGTCAAATTGTCTCTTATTAATTATGATGATGCGTCGTTCGTTCGTGTGCCGCTTTTTGAAGGAGTAGGAGTGATGAAGTGAGGCGGGTAGGTTGCTAACGGGGACGATTGCATCACATGCAAATTTGCCTGAATTTGGCGTCTTTAACGTTATTTATTGCCACGCTGCCTGCCTGCCTGCCTGCCTGTTTTGGGCTTAGTGTGAAAAGTTAATACCGGAAGAGCCACGGGGCTATACATATATGATAGAAAATTTAAATCCTCCACTTAACCCAAACCAAACACACACACACACCCATGGAAACAAAGTCGAACAGACAAAAGGATTTTGGAGCTGAGAGTTGAGGTTCAATTGATTTGCACACATTGAGAAACACACAGTCTCCAAACTATGCAAGGTACTCAAACAAAATGTGCTTAATTTACATTAGACAATAGCTTCCAACTGAACAATAGACACAAACTCACACTAACACACACACACACAGACAGAGGAATGATATCATCATCTACAACGATAGATTTACACTTTAAACCGAGACGCTGACCTGCACCCCATTTAAATCATTAAGTCTTAACCAAAACGGCAATTGTCTTATGTGGCTTAAGCTTTTGAATGCCTTAAAGTTAATCGAGGGGAAATACGGATACGAATCCACGGAGTAAGGTTTAAGCTAGTATAATAAACTTTAAAACTTTTAAAGGGATGCGTTTCTTCACTTTATTGATACACATGAACTTATGTTATAGTTAATTAATTAATAAAGTCAAATCATATAAACACCTATATTATATAGATACAATCAAATGGCTCGACTTGAAAGTACGAGTAAAATAAGATCACCAAAGAATAAGAATAAGATCCGTAAGAAATGTTATCTAAAGCAACATCCGATAGAAAACGTAACTAATGAAGAATCGCGACAAGATCAATGGGCCGCTCAACACACACCAAGCTGGAGGGGAACCCCCAGTGGAGCATTGGGTACCAAAAAGCGCTACAATTTGCGAAAACTCAGCATGGCAACTAGCGCCAGTTTCCATTCTTTATGTGGAACTGTCTTTAGCGAGTCTGCGAGTGGGTTTGGTTTTGGTTTGTTTTTTTTTTTTTGTTCTTACTTCACTCGCGATATTTCATTTCTTTATTAAGTCAATGTCATATTTTTGTGACTGTGGGCGCCAGTTGGATGTCCTGCTTGGCTTGGCTTGCAAAAAAAAAAGCGAGTACTGCTAGTGGGTATTGTGGTGGTGTTGCAGCTTGCTTGCTTGCTGTGGTGCACAGCTGGAGCTTGTTACTTTGATGTATTTGAGGCGCTTTGTGGCGCGCGCGTTTATTTGTGGACGCGTCAGACACAGCAGCGGGACATCATTTGATGTGTGATCTGATCCTTCTCAACTTGCAACCTTTTTTTTGTTCAAGCTGTTTGCACTTGAAATTCAACTGTATTAATTACGTTTCGATTACTTATTAGCTTTGCCGCACTTGATACAAAGCAAAGCCAAAAATGCCAAAACATTTGTCAAATGCTTGTCAAAGGCTAGAAAAGAAAAGTTTCTCCCCCATTCTCCCAACGTATCGTAACGTAACCGCCCATTAGCCACATGCGCGCCTGCGTGACACTTTGGCATCAATCAAAGTTTCACCCGTTTAGTTATGTGTGTGCGAGTGTGTGTGTATGAGTGTTTTTTGTTCGTTCTCGCACCACGCATAGGAAAAAAGACATTTTGACAAATTTCAAGTAGCGCCATCTACACTCGGCTTTAATAGCTTTTATACTGCCTGTCACGATATTTCATCAGTCAAACGACCAAGACCACAACCACGACCAAGACTACAACCACGACCATCGTCAACAACAACAACTGGCACACACACACACATGGCAGTCAAGGCCGGTTAACAATAACAACAACACCAACAAAAAGAACGTAGCGCGAATTTTATTTGATGTTATTTCCATTTGAAAATGAGTTATTGGCACTGCCTCGAAGCAACCCCTAAAATCACCCCCCAACACATAAGACACGCAGGCCAAAAAGAACTTCGAGAACTGGCCGGATTGCGAGGCGAGTGGGTGCGGCTCGTTCAACAGAATGCGCATAAATTTTGGGTGCCATGCTATACAATGTATCTCCCCCCGCCCCACACACACAAACACCTATTACATACACATGCGTTCATTCGAATTGCGATTTCCTTTTCATTCGTTTGGTGCGATTTGATTTATTTTATTTGTTTTGTATGACACCCGCAAGTGCTGCCTGCCCCAGCGGTATATTAATTTGGTAGGCGTAGCTGCTGCTGCCAGCAAGCGAGAAAGCGTTTAACTAACTAAATATATAGAATGCCAACTTAAGACGTTATATTGATATTCCCACATTACGAACAAACGAAGGCAGGGTGTGGTTAATCAAATATTCCGACAAACACACACACACACACACACGCATACGGCTGTGGGAAAATTAGTGGCTATTATTTTTTTGTTTTTGTGGTTTGCCCAAGTGGCCATTATTCGTGTTGACCGAAAGATTTGTTTTAATGACTGCGCCGAATAGCAAACAGAATTCCTTTATCACATCATAATTGATAAGCTGCTATTGAATAAGTTGGTAAGTGCTTGTTTATCTTATTGATAGTGTTATTAAAATGCTTGTAAGCATTGCTCATTTGTCTTATCAAAAAGTTCTGTTTGACAATTATGATAATGGGCAAAGAGTTTATTGAAAAATATTTATTGATGGCTTGATTCTGATTGTTAATCTTTATAAAAACGATTGTAATATTAAAATTCAAATGTTGTTTTTGATAATTTTGTTTAAAAAATGCACTATTCAAGTTTTGCCAACTTAAAGGGCTTGGAAAATATAAAGTTGTTGTGACAGCTTTATCCAAGGAGACTAGAAATAACTTCGTCATAGACTCAATTCGTAATACAAAGTGAGTTTTTGACTGAACCAAGTTGAATCAAAACATCTTTAGACGAAAGTTGGAATATATCCTACTCGAATGTACTCATATAAATTACCTGCGCTTGCGAAAAAAACACATGCATACTTGCAAATAATACAGATATATCAAGGATAATATGAATGTATATAAACATCTGCACCCTATTGGCAAAAGCAGATGCTGAGTATGAGGGGGAAAACAGTGGGCGTTAAGTTCCCAATTGGATGACTGATTGATGACGTGAATGAATGAATGAAGCAAAAGGTGTGATGAAGTGAATGCGTACTAGAATTTATTTGTATTTCTTTTCGTATGTTTGGCACATTAGATATTCATGTGAGTTTGTATGAAATCCACATGATATGTGGCCACAGAGAGGGGGGGGGTGTTGAGGTTGTGGGTGGCAAATGCCTTTGGGGGTGCCGCCCACTCGCTGTTACTGTCTGATAAATCACATATTTTCGCTGATCAAATCAATCTAATTGACATCACTCAAAATGATGGCAGCAAAAAAACTTTTCACATTCGTTTTTCGCCGCGTACGACGGCAGCAAAAAAAAAAAATGCGAATAAATGAGTTCGAAAATGGGACCAGCTCCAGCTCCAGCTACAGTGAGTGCTCAGTGCTGAGGTTCACCCACGCCCCAGGCGCCTTTCTGGCTTAATGGTGGCTATGTTTCGAGCTGAGCGGTGCGTTTCCAGTCAGTGCCACCAACCATCATCAGAGTCATCAGAGTACGCAACGTGATTTATTTTCATTTGGATGCCACCGCCAGCCACCCCAAATTCGACGCTCCGTCATCCTGACATTCGAATTGAAATGCAAATTCTGACGAATGTGCGCACGTTGCACGCCTAGGGTCGGGTAGGATCTGAGTCTCTCCATTGCTCCCCCTTTCGTTCAGTGTTTGATGGCGGAACGATTCGTTGCCTCGACTGACTCATTGACGGACGGACGGACGGACAGACGGGCGGCAACAATCAACAACTTTCAATGGTAAATCAGCCATCTCTTCCCATACTATGTGCGTTTCAATCGGAAATACACATATGTGCATACGCCCAAATACGCCAGCAAACACATAAGAACATATATATATACAAACATACTTATATCAACACATTTAAATATGTATTTAAATCAATATATATGTTTATTGGTAGGTGTGGTACATTAAAGCGTATGTATACTTTAATGGTATAATGTCATTTGAATACATGAACATATATATTATTTTTAATACCTTTTGGCTTTAAAAATATATTATAAAAGTGCATACAAATATTCGATGGGTTTATAGTATAAACATTTTAACTGTTTTGATGAGCGGTAAAATCTAGTTTTATACTCCGTATATCAAACTTTAAGCGAGTGGTTTTTAATCTTAAAATAATCTGGAGAATTCATATGAACATTTAGGGACACAATAATATCAACGAAAGAATACTAATCAAACATATTTGAGACTTAAGGGATAAATTTTAACAAACAAATTTAAATAAGGATTCCATCTAAGAGTTGTTTATAAGAATAACGAAAGTAAACCTAAAGTAAAAACTTGCGAAATTTAAAGCCTTCTGCCTTTAAATTGGTTTGCTTTGTTTGTAACTTCTATCTCAGTTTTATATGTTAGTTCCACTGCCAAACAAAAGCCAACATCCATAAGTCAATTTGTGCAAGTAAAGTAACAAATTAATGAACAGTTTATAATATTATTATTTATGCACTATGATAAAAGTAAATAAGTGTAAATGTAAAATTACTTACTTATAGCATGTAGATGGTGTATCTGACAGAAAGCCACAGTTGTTGCAAGAAGGGTGCTTCTACGTCCATACCATGCCAATGCCAACTGGAGAGGGAATAGATATAGATGTTGGTGGATACTTGGTTAAGTATGTGTATGCACATAAGTATATGTATGTATGTATATCAAAGTTAGTATGGTAAGTAGTTAGATACACATGGTAATCACATTTACTCGAGTGTGTCCATTCTTGAAGCCTTCTGGCTGGCGATGTCCTTTGCCTTAATAACCTGAGTTGGAGGCCCGTCAACTGTTTATTTCAAACGATGGGTGTGGGGGGGGATGAGGAGAACATCGTACGGATATAAGTGCAAACATATATTTATGTGCGCATGTTGGGTCAACTTGTATGTAAATGCTGCTTATAGACAGTATTAACAAGTTCACTTCATGCGCACGTCTGCAACAGAATATTGTCTGTGTTTGTGTGTGTGTGCACACATTCCTTTATTTTGCAATACACACGTACATAAAATGGAGTAGCAGACAACGACGACGACGACGATGACGACGACTCTGCGGCCTGGACAGAATGTCGTATGTCCTGTGAGTGTGTGTGTCGCTTTCACGACACTCAGCTGCCATGTTCCCGTTTTCGTCCACTCTCTCTGTCTTTCTCGTTGGCAGCAACGCTAGCAGCTATACACGGTAACAACTGTATCCCTTTTTGAGCTCGTCCCGGTTTCTCCCCCCCCCCCCACCCTCCCCCTCCTCAGACACACACAAGTCGACGAAATAAGTTGACATTTCAGTTCCATGCATGCCCTGTAGGAAATCTATAAACGTTGACTCCTGTAGTCAGCCTAAAAGTAGACTAGAATATTTTGAAAATATTTAATTAGCTTAAAAGTTGAAAAAGGATATTTATTTTTCTTACATTTAAATAATTAATCACATATATGAGGAAAAATTTAAAGGATTTTTCACGGCGCATTTCACTGTCAACAGGGCTGTTTAAATTGAAACTTTTTTGTTGCTTGTTAGTTGGTATGCATTTACACACATGCCTAGACACAAACACAAATATAAACACACACTCTCACACACACTTATACATATGTGTGTGTGTGGGTTTGTTCTTTTGCTTGGTTGGGTGAGTTACTGTCGGTCTCGGCGGTCCAGTCGCTGTGGTGCAGTGCCTGGCAAAATAAGTTGTTCAAGTGGCAAGCTTAATTCGCATAAAATGAAAACACGCTGTCTACATTGTTCCTACAACTTTTCGAGTCGTTTTTTTATGGCACTTAAAATGGCTGCTAGACAAAAAAGGGTTACCAAAGCGTTTGCTGTAAAATCTATTGCAATTGCGCATCTCTTCTAATTCTTCTTTTACAACAAGACTTTCATCTTGTTTTTGCGGGTATTACAAAATAATTACAAAACTGGTCATTAACCAAAGGCTAAATGCGCATTTTTGCTGTTTATTGTTTGTACTTTAAGGGAAATTAACATATTTCGCTTAGTTTAAGTCTTTTTCTGTAGCTCTCTGTGATAAATTAATATTTGGTTTGATTTAAAGTTCTTAAAAATCATTTTCTATTAAACAACTTGAATCAGGTACGAAGAGTCTTTGAATAATAGTAAGTTAACTTGAATCTGAAAGAATCCAGAAGTTAAAGTACTAAAAAACGTTAACCGTGCTCAGAATAATCTTAGACCAAGATCGATAATTTAACTTTTGTTCAAAGTATACTAAAATCAGGAATAAATGCACTTAAATAAATTGGGAACAATATTCTCGATTCCAGCAATATTCCATATTTGTTGGATAGATAAATAAATACTCGAAACGAGTATGGTAAAGTCTTTAAATATTCCTGCCATATTGTCAAAGTCATAAGCCAACAAACTCGCAGTTTTCATAGCAAACAATTTGCTCTGAGCAAAATAAATAACTGACCTACGCAATGCGTAATCATCTGGAAGGCAAATACTATTGCGTGCCTTAAAGCAAGTCCTTGAGATGTCTAGAATAAGTGCATGTTTGTGTTTATGTTAATATGCATGAGTATAATTTTGTTTATTTGCAAAGCAACAAATTATGTTGAAATTATTGTGTATACTCGACATACAAATGAATAACATGTTCATTTAGTTTGTTTTCCTTACTTGAGCGCGTTCATAAAAGGGATAAGTTAAGACATTATAAAGGAATTTAATAAAACAATGTACTTGCATACTTGCGGTATTTTATAATAATGCTAATAGCCAAGCAACGGGCGTGCCAAATGACTGACCAACTTAATGGCATAACTGGGAACGGGTTCAAAGCCTCAGACACGAAAGGCATACAAATCCACGCCAAAGAAGTCGAAATAATTGTTGCGATATAACACTTTTGAGGCAGGTGGCATTCAAGATATTATCCAAAAGGGGAATTAAAAAACAGTGGTAAAATCGCGTTTAACTTTGTAGATTTAAAGACAGAAACATGTGCTACTTTGTTCACCAGTTAGTTGGCAATAATAATTAGTTATTAGCATTTAATTTTATTATAATTTGCTTGTTTTGAAGCACCAACAAATGCAAATGCTAATTTCCAACGATTTGAAACGAACAGCATGAGAACATTGATTCAAACTATTCCGGTTGATGAAGTTTTGAAATGGTGTAAAAATTATTTTAGATTGACTTTAGTTTTAAAGTTGGGAATAGATTTGTTATAACTACCCTCAAAGTAAACGCCCCTTAGTATAATAGCAACCATTAGGTAAGCAACTGATTGAAAATATTTTCAAACTGTAACAAAAGTGGTGAAAAAGTAGAAAATATTACGAGGTTAAGAATAATATTGCCATAAATAATACTACAAATTAAAGAAAGGCTGTGATAAGATAAAAAAAATATGTATGTACATCTAACAGTTTTCACAATTATATTTGCACATTTAATAAGTTTCTAAGGCGAAAATGTGCGTGTAGTCTACTTTGAAGTTAAAAATTAATTGAAGAATTTCACAGCAAATAACGCTACCCTTTTCTACCTACAAAGTAAAAACTAACACAATGTCAGCTAATCACGAAACAGAGTTTGTTGCATGTTGTTGTGCCAATGTGCACTCAGTATTCGCACTAACATATTCAGATATGCACATGAATATTCAATGAGTGCGTTTTAGTTTCTTGCGGCAGGCAGCATACTAAAAATCATTTTCAAATTCACTGGTTTGAATAAGTGCAGAAAGTTGGGCAAAAAACCATATGAAAAAGTTATTAATTATGAAACATTTCTTTGGATCAATTGGTAAATATTAATTAAAATTTAATTTATAGACATTTAGCAAATTATTGGTTCAAATCATGTCAAAATACTATTACATTAAATGTGCTAAAGATTTGCTCATTAAACTTTGTTTTATGTCTATAATTATACGAAATTTATTTTTAAATATTAATATTTTGAGGCGAACTATTGTGGCCAACCCTTCATGTCTGTTTATAAGTAGGACCACCTCGTCTCGTCTCGTTTCGTTGAATTTATAATGCTCTACTCTAGCATAAAACCAACAGCCGTCGACGATCTGCGCTACAAGAATTTAGCGGTTAAATTTCGCATATATGAATAATTAATTAACTCGCTTTTTTTTTGTAATGGTGCAAATTGTGAATTGAATTGTTTTTTGTTATTATTATTCTACACTTCACCACCACCGACTTTCGAGCAATTTTTCATAACCACAAAACATCTTTTATAGACTTATTCATGAGACACCTTTGCCGGCCTTCGACTAATTTTAACAGCCCATAAAAACTTTAAAGTGTGAACGTAACAAAAAATGATTTTAGAAAACAAAAACCAATCTGTCAATAAAATCGGTTAAGCTATTTAACCTTATCCCAAGGCATTTGTGTGGCACTATAACATACCCTGTATTATAACAATAAGATATTTGCATGTGCTTAACACGTATTTAGTTTTAAGTTTTATTACCTTTCCCAATAATGGTATGCAAAATAGGTAGGGACAGTTGCGCTTTAATGGGCAACTGGCTTTTAAATATTGTGTTCCTCTACTAAGTGCAACAACTACTGTATCTAGATGCAACATATTTCCATCTACTTGCAACTTCTACTTCTACACTTTGGCTTAGTCGGCCTAATTAAAAATTCATATGGGGCAATTGCAAAATTGGTTTCTTATCTTTCTTTTATTATCGGCGCCACGAACGCTTTAAACATGATGCGCTGATGGATAGCTGGCTCAGGGGTGGCGGGGCTGTTGGGGACGTGCACAAAAGGGGGGACTGAGCTGACCGCACTGACGGATCTTAGTGGCTATGTTAAAAAGCTGCATTTATGAATAATATTATTATTTTGTGTGCATGATAAATTTCTGTTTCGCCGTTTTTTTTCGCTCCTTGCAATAGGTTCTCTTTGCCATCATACTACTACTTACTATTGCTGTTAATGCCTGCCAAAGCGACGGAGCCGTTTTGTGAAGTATTTTCTGTTTATGGTCAAAGTCACGCGATGCACTATATATGCATATATGGTAGTATATGTAGAGTACCTGCGTGCTCTTTCATCGAGTCTACAAAAAACATAATACTTTTACACACCAGAAACAAATTCGCTCAAAATATTGTGAGGTGACACCATTCAAAGCTATATACTCGAAAGACATATATATATAAAAAGGCTTTATGTATTCTATTACTTAAATTGTGGATGGATAGCTTAATCAAAGTAAAGTAGACTTGACAAAAATGTAAAAAGTTATAATCATCTTGAAAAGTAATAAAAAATTCCATGCTGAAATTTATTAATAAATTCTATATCAAAATACTTTTGGCTCCCATATAATAAATTTTTTATATTTTAACAATGCAATTTTAAATCAATGCAATAGTTTCTTAATTCCGTCTTGTGATGTGTTTATTATTATGGGAAGCTAAACAAAAAGCCGGCAGCAGACTGTTTTAATTTTAATTATAATTACTGACGAGTCATCATAAAATCATCATCATTAAAAATCTCTTGTCTGCAAGATACTATAATTTTATATACAGTTAGGTTAGGCATTGTTGGGTTTTGGCATTATAATAAACAACATTGTTAATTTTTATATGGTGTTATAATCTGATAATACTTATGGCCTGTAATTGCTTTAGTTGGTGCGAAGTATTCAAAATCTGGTAATAATTCGTATTCAATATGAAAATCTTATATTGCTTAATTGTTTCTAATTCAAATAATAATCAAATCACATTTAAACTCTCTGGCAAATCACAAGAACGTTAACTTAAGCTATTAAAAGCTTTTAACTACTCGTAAAAAACTGCTTAGGAGTCAAATGTTGTCAAGCGTACTTCGTCGTCGTGCGCCGTGTTATGCTTTAACTTATAAGCACTTTTGTATAGCCACGTGACATCGAAAAGTTGAAAAGTTTCTTCAAGCTCAAACTCGAAGTAGCAGAAAGTCAAATGCTGTTTCTGTCATATGCTTCAATGCCTGCTGATTCGCGCACTTATCGAATATTACTTACGTTTAAGATCACTTTTGATTGCCAGCTGACACGTTGGAGCCACCAAGTTGAAGATAGTAGCTGCCACCCATTCGTTCATTGATATCCGCCGCCGCCGTTAACTGTGTTGTTGATAGTAACTATCGAATATAGAACACACTTGTGCTTTTGGCTTTGCACGCGCCCACTCTCGCCCATGATGTGCGCAATGCCGTGTTCGAGCGCATACTAGTTGCGTTGCAAGTTGTGCTTAATGCTGCCACCGCTTGTGCTGTTGCCTGCCGTCGCTGAGTCTTGCTCCAGGGGTTGTGTCCATACGGTATACGGTATTGCGATATGTCTGTGCCGCGCATGAGCATTAAACAACAAAAGCGCCGGAGCCGCTCACTCGCACAAACGTTCAAAACGGGTTTTGTTCGTCTGCAAGTTGAAGTGAGACAACATACGCACAGTGGGCTTCAATTGATGGCAGGTACTGCTCTTTCCAGCTGTTTGGTTTTGGTTTGATTGCAACGACAAGCCATCGTCGTGGTGGCGGTAGTGGTGGTGGGGGGCTGGGGCTTTTGTATTGGAAGAGGCGTGGAGGGGAAAAATTGCTCCGCCCCATTTGAAAAGCTGCCAATTTTCGTATCAACGCTGTAATTTTTAAGTTTTGCAACTTTGGCTTGTCGTTGTAAGGTTTTAATTAGTACATTCAAATAACGCAAATGCTAAGAATACTCCTAGTTCGTACAACACACACAATCACACACACACACAAAAACAGGAATTTCCTAAAGTAGGTAGCTAGTAATAATTATAATGAGAATGGTACATGAGTAAATTGATAGAAGAGGGTTTTATGGCTTAGAAATAACAGGTGTGCACTGCTCAAATTTGATAAGTTTTCGAAGCTTTCCTTAAAACTTTGTTATAAAATAAAATCAAATCTTAAATAATATATTCATCGTTTGTAGGTAAAATGCGATTATGATTATTTATTCCTATCACTTAAATATTTAATATTTTATTATTTAAGCTCTTGAGGAAAATGAATTTAAAATAATATTTTGATTATTTTTTTTTTGAAAGCTTGTGAAAAAAAAGTTGACGCAATACACATTATAATAAAAAAAATCTTAAGTCATGAAGTAAAAATGTTTTAAAAGTAAAACGTCAATTTTTATGTCAAAGTTTAATAGTTTATCTCTTAAAGGCTCACACACACAAACTTGTTCTCACTATATATGTATACACTAGTTGTGTTTTTTTATGAGCACATCTATCCGGGCGACCTAAAAGGTCTACAGCAGCACATAAGCCTATGGTCTGTCTGTCAGTCCGTTTGTCTGTCTAGTACGTCTATAGACTCTGAACATGAGCTAATCAGCAAAACTCAAACTGCGTCCCTGAGTATGCCCCCCCACCTACTCGACTTGCCCTCTTCTACCTCTGTGTACTGTCGAAAATTGCGTCCATGTCATGCATTCGCATCCATTCATTACCCACTACTAGTAGCTGAGTGGCCGGACAACAGCGTTTGGCGTTTTGGATCCCTGCAAATATGCCGTGTTCGCATGTTATCCCAAATGTTCAGAGTGCCCAAATGCACCCGCTGCACATTAGCCAAACCAGTGAGACAGAGTGAGAGAGAGTGAGAGTGAGAGAAAGAGAAAGCCAACCGGGTATTCTGTACTTTATTTTGCCGAACGAGCAAACATCTTGTCCGACTAGGAAACAAATGGCTTTGCTGGTTTTCAACATTCAGCTGGTCCTTTTTTTTCACTCGTGTGTGTTTTATATTTTTTTCGTATTCCTTCTCATCGTCGTCGTCGTTGTTATCGTTGATACGGAGCTAACTTGGACGGCAACATAAAATTTGAACAAATCCTTAAATATGTGTATATACTTTGCATGCAAACACCGAATATACTTTAAAATATTTTGAATATTTCTCCGATGCACAAATGTTGTTTAAAGCTTAAAACAAACGACATTGCATGAAAATTGTATAAGTACAGAAAGGTATAAAACAATAGGAGCATATTACGTACAAAATCACATTTTTCTTCAAAAAAACCTTTAAAACCATACAATTAATATTAATGTGAATGCATGTTCAGGTTCATTAATTAAACATGCTCGCACAATATTTCCTTTCGTGCTTAATTTTACTTAATAAATTCAATGCTCATTTGAAAACTCACATAAGGCAGCTACAAAATTATGTTTTGTGGGAAAATTTAGTTTCAGTCATCTAAAAATATTGCTGCACATACATGGATCAACAAATATTTTTGTACACAATTCTGGTTAAAACAAGAAATGATTTTGTCCTAAACATAAACATGTCATAAGCCTGTGGTATAAGCCTTTTTGCAAACATTTTGCTAACGTTTAGTTAATATTATTAGCCAACATTTCGATTTACAGCTTTTGCAACAAGGCATTTGGCTGATTCCCCAACCATTATTTGAAAATTTTGCTTCAGCTAAAAGTTCAACAAAAACTATTCCTTTTACCCAGTTCAAATACTAAACATGGACTGTAGTAAGGATTCTTGATTAAAGAACTTGCACAGAGAATTTAGCCTGTTTTTAAGTTCCATCTCAAGTTGCATGAGGGTGCAAGAACAAAAAATTGCATATTTCACAGACAGGTCTTGACTTTGGTACATAAATTGCCTATCGTAGCCATTTAAGTTACATAATCAGCATAAGGCCGTGAAACGATCAGCAAAACAACAGAGAGCGAAAGAGAGAGAGATAGAGAGGGGAGAAGAATATAAAGAAGAAAGAATAGTAACATGAGCCAAATAAAAATCCCATTTGCACACAAATTTACTCCCAAAATGGCCAAGGAGCGCATCATTCAACTTGAACTGTGGCAGCCAAAGACGACGACGACGACGACGGAGGGACGATTGGACGGACGGACTTGTAACTGGACACCGGATGCAGATAAATCTTTGGGTTGCCGCCAGCCAACCAGCCAGCAATAAAAAAAAAAGAAAGGAAAACAACAAGCTAAAAGCTCTGGCAACAAGTGCGAGTGCGTTTTGCATGCACACACAAGTAGAAAGAAGACTGCAAAGAGAGAGAGAGAGAGAGAGAGCGAGAGAGAATGTCTTGAAGTTAAAGCTCGATCGGAATCATGCGATAAGACCAAGTTGGTTTCAGAGTCGCCAATTCTGTCCAGTGACAAACTTAATTGCGCCTATTCCTGCATTAATTGTACACACACGCGCGAAACAAAACGAAACGAGAAGAGACTCACTCCGTTTGGTTTCGATTCGAAGGCACGATTTGCATGGCGTCTTTCGTTTATCCTGACTGCCAGGCTTTGTTTTTTTTCTGTTCTTTTTGATTCAGTAGTGATTTGCGTTTTCATAAAAGCCCAACAAAACCAAAAACCTACCGCCGGAATGTGTTAATTAAATATTTAAATTATTCGCCTTTCATTACTAGAGAGGATCGACCAAAAATTAAGTATACGATACAACGTCAAGAGCTAAGTTCCACTTCCACAGCGTCTAGACAACAGCCAACAGCAACTGGCAATGGTTAAAGCCCTGTCAAGACAAGTGATGGAGTGAGGGGTACAGTTTAGGGGTAGGGGGCTTGACTGCCTTGTTCGATATGCGTATGCTTGTTATGTGTTTTTTTTTTCTGTTTTGTTTTGTTATTTATTTTTTTGCATTTGCGCGAAATGAAATGAAAAATGGCGACACGCGTCCTTTGGGCAAAAACCACAAAAACAATTTTATTTTATTTCCACACACACACACAGAGACAATAATTTAACGGCCATCATGCCGCGGTGTCCTTGTGCACAGGACAATGAATTTAAATAAAATTAATTAAATTTGTTGTTTTTTTTTCGAATGGGCGAATTGGGCTCTCGTCGCAACTCAATTGAAAAAGTACTACCAAAATGTTAAATGGCCATTTGCATTGTGCACCAATTGTACAACTGTCCATTTTTATTTGTTAGTCACTGTCACTGGAACAGCAACAACAACAACAAGAGTTCCCACCACAAGGATTACAACAACAGAGAACAAAGTCCTCCATAAACGTGTTCCGCTATCAATGTACAATTTTCAGCATAGATAAATTAGAAAACGCTTGCGCCTACCACGCATTTCAGATACAAATTAGAGACTGCGCGGCCTACACACACACACACACACACACACACACACACACTATATAGTTTGGCGCTATCATTGAAACCATTCATCCAATATCACACACACACACACGTAGTCACAGTGGACAACCGCGGATGTACGCAAAACATACCCACATATACCCGACCACCTCACCCTCCCCCCATCTCCTACTACAGTTGTGGAACGTGTAACGTGCGCCGGGGGCAGCTTCTGCTGCAGTCAAATGCGGCCTCGGTTTTGGCCTCGAATGAGTTATAGCGCTTGTTGGCGATTTTATTGCCACAGCGCAGCCATAAAATATGGTAAATTATAGCGGTTTGTTGTTTTAGCCATTTTGTAGCCGAATAATGTACCACGTGTGCGTCCGGACCCTGTGGACCTGTTTCTCGGATCCGGATTGTCCAATCCCCCAATCCGCTCCCCACACGCAACCAACACCCTCAACTGCTGCGGTTGTGTTTTTTTCTTTCTTAAATATATTTTTTATGTCACAAAAAATCAGTCCAATATTAGTTTTAAATATCAAATAATATTCATAAGCCAACAATTTTATATCTAAATAATTTTTTATTAATCTTTTATTTATTCTAGTTTCAAGATCTAACAGCATGGAGAAGAAATCTTGACGAAAGCCAAAGTAAAAGCACAAAGACTTAAGTGATTTCCTAAGCTCAGCTAAAGTAATATAAGGGTAATGGGAT
This sequence comes from Scaptomyza flava, assembly GCA_030179655.1. Taxonomy (NCBI): domain Eukaryota; kingdom Metazoa; phylum Arthropoda; class Insecta; order Diptera; family Drosophilidae; genus Scaptomyza; species Scaptomyza flava. The sequence continues at coordinate 6,286,096 of JARNME010000404.1, read as the reverse complement.
CACAAGCTTCCGAAGTGGTTTCTGCAAGAAATTAACACATCTAATGTAACAGGATACTAAGCAGCTTCTGTCAAAGTCGTGTCCTACAGTAAGTATTAAATTAAGCCATAAAACTTTTACGCTCTTTACAACAGTAATCTATACCTTAATGTGTATCTATTATCTGATCTACAAATTATTCCTGACAAATACTTAAGAACTAATATGAAAGGTAAAGTTATATTATAATGGGTCGCCTTTTGGCTAAAAAGTTTCCTTTCAACACATTCATTTTTAAAGTAAGATCTCTCTCTCTGAATAGATAGCAACGGACGTAGGTGCATTGGGAACATTTCGAATAGCCATTTCATAGCACTTGGTTGGGCCTGCACCCGATGGGGCAATTGTGCGGAAAACCCCTAAACATGTTTTGGGTTAATTTAAAATGCGGCCAAGCCAAGCCCGATTCGCACAGATAAAAGGCCGAAATTAATGTTGACATTTTCCACTCTGTGGATAAAATTGCAAAAAGCCAATGCCAGAGTATTACTGCACAGACAAAAGCCAAATGCACAAATAAAGCTTTAGTCATGGGGTTGATCCACAGGGGCATGGTCAATGCACTCGTATGTATGCTGTATCTGTGTATGTATGTAAATAATTACGTAGTTGCATGCCAGACTGCTGCGTGTGCACTTTCGCACAAAAGTGTGCAATTGAATGCAGATGCTACCATAATTCAGACAGCTAATTTGAAAATTTTGAGAATTTATCTAACGATTTTCGCACGCAACACGAAACTTTTAATTGTGTTTAATTAAAACAAGCAAGTGCATATAATAATTATATATACGTTCGGGCATATGGTGCGTAGAGTCATAAATATATTTAATATTGTTATATTAAAATGAAGAAATAAATTAACTCTTTAATTGCACTCTAAGTGAGAGCATACACATTGCTTTCGTGCCCGTTTCAATTTCTTTGTTGACCTGGCTGTGAAAAATCTTTTTGACAATTCGTTTGCCTTTTGGGCTGGCCACATAATTGTACCATTAAATCTTTCTTTATATCATCTCTGTGAGTGCTTCAAGTGAATTAAATTTGTTTATGGTTCTTAAGATAGGATCACAATTTTTTTTATCATTATCCACTTTTGCCTAGAGTGCCCAAAAAATTGATTGCCATACAATTTGGGTGTGGTCACATCAAAACAAACATTCTTACCTATTTTCCAAAGAAACACGATGAAAAAAAAGACACTCAGTCAATTGAGTACGATGCCGATGTGTGTGACGCGTGTCACCAAAATAGAAAAAACCCATAAATCGTTGATGACAAAATGGAATTATCAGCAAATAAACAACAAAAATAACATAAAATAAATGCGTTAATTCTACATACCAATCATAATAAGACGCGTATAATCCGCTTTGAAATATTTGGCCCCTTCTCGAAAGGGTTACGCAGAGTAGCCAAAGTCTTTCAATAGAATGCAGATTTTGATCTTAGGCAAGTGTTGGCTACTTTTCAATGCGCCAATTATCCGTTGTCAATTTGCGTGTCTTTGAAATCTTTACATTATTTTTGTAACCTTATTCGCATATTTGATGAAGAGAAATTTGAAAAAATCAAATAAAGTCCTAACTAGAAAACTATAAAACTTTAAAATCAGTTCAACACGATTAGAAATCGGGATAATTGTACATCCCCAATAAATATTCATTTAAAAAATAATATGTTCAGAGTTTTTTTTTTGATTTTAAATTTTTATTTCCTTTCATTTATATATATTTTTTAATTCGAGGATGATCTTATAATGAATTTTTAATTTTAATAATGTTTAGTGCAAGTTTACAAACTTAGTTTTTAATTATTAATTTAAAATTGCATTACATTTTCAATTCTATATATTTATGTACATGCTTAAAATAATAGTAAACTATAGAAATTAGCTAGGAATCCGATAAGAAGTGAATATTATTCAAGTGTGCTCAACATTTGTGCAGAGTATATACAAACATAGAGTATTTTTAACTTTAGTAATGCAAATAGTTTTTAATTAAGTGATTTTTTAGTCTTTATATCACAAAAAACACTTACTTTAAATTTTTTAAGATTCAATTTTGTCAAGCATACTTTTTTTTTGTACCCATTCTACAACATTTTGAAAGTGTTGCGTTTCCGATATCAAATTGTTAAAGATAAATTTAGAAGTTTTTGTGGTACATTTATTTTGTTTTAAAATTAAGTGGTTAAGCTTAAGCTTTGCCAATAACCACCTACTCTATGTATGTATGTATGTATGTATGGATGTTTAATGTTTTGCACACTTATCGTAAATGTCATAATTAAATAACTGTTTTATGTATGCACAACTTTATACAGCGAGAGACAGAGAGCGAGAGAGAGAGAGAGATAAATAGAGCTAGAGCACCGCGCGAAATACAAATGTATGTTTGTATGTTTGTTTTGTGTGAAAAATACCGAAATAAGTTCTAAGCTTTTGTTGTGTGCTTTCTTATTGTTGTTGTTGTTGTGGAGTGTCATGTTCAAGTCATTAAACTCAAATGCGGGAAATGACTTAAATCCCACTGCTTGTCAAACGGTTCGTGTGTGTGTGTGTGTGGAGTGAAAATTGATGATGAGTGTAAATATGCTAATTAAAGTTATAAAAGTGAAAATAATTTACGATATATGGTTGGGAAATTAAGTTTTATTGCCATACTTAAGCTAAATTTTATTGCAAATTAATTAGTGTGTTTGTGTGTGTGTGTAAGTTATCGTTATCGTTAAGGCTATTGCAAACGATATTTATATATTTTGTTTTTTTTTTGCACTTGTCCACTTGGGCCTGGTTATTGAAATATTTGGTATTCGGTATACTTATTTAAGTATAAATAGAGAGCGGCAAAGACTTTGCCTTATGAATTGGAGCGATTGCTCGTTAGATAACTAGTATTGCTATTGCTACTGTTATAGATATGATTATTGTTATTGCTATTGTAAAGCATTGAACCCATGGATGTTACCGCTACCGGGCCGGGCCCTGTATGCAGCGTAGAGCTGTTGTTGCTGCTGTTGCTGTTGTTGCTGGTGTTGCTGTTGTTGGTGTGATGATTGTTGTTGCTGCTGCTGTTGATCAATTTCATGTTTGGCGGCGTCTGTGGCGGAGTATCGGGTTGAATCTCGGTAAACCCCACCCTCGACTGCTGCTGCTGCTGCTGTGAATGCTGTTGCTGATGCTGCAGTTGTTGATGATGATGATGATGATGGTAGGGCGCCTGCAACTGGGATAGTTCGCGATGCATATTGATAGGCATTTTGTTGGTGATGTTGTTGTTGATATTGTTGCTGCTGCTGCTGCTGGATATGGTATGCATGCCCATGGCCTCGGTGTACGCCGTAGGTATCCGCGAATATGGCGATGCGGCGGCGTAACTGCTCATCATACTCAGCGGCGAACCGAGCTCGACTTGCGGCCCCATAATCTGATGATGATGATGATGATGCTGTTGCTCCGGATGCAGCAGCTGTTGCTGCTGCGTCGGATGCGTGGGTGAATCGGGCAACAGTAGCTGCTGCTGCTGTTGTTGCTGGTGTGGATAAAATGTCTGGCCGAGATATGCCGTAGGCGGTGGTGTCTTGCAGGCGACTGTGTCGGCCACACTCCAGATTTTGGGCTTGCTCGCCGGCACCGGTATGCCACAGTCTCTGCTCAGCTGGTTTTTTTGAACGGTGTATTCACTGCCACTGCCACCACCAACACCACCAGACACCACCTCCTGACCATAGCCAGGATTGTAATAAACGCCAGTTGGAGTCTGCTGCTGCGTCTGTTGTTGCTGCTGCTGCTGCTGCTCCTGCTGCTGCTGATGTTGATGTTGGGCATAAGGATTGTAGGAGTGTGCCGGATGCGTATTGAAACTGGCTGCTGCTGCTGCTGCAGCTGCTGCTGCTGCACCATATGGTGGCATGCCTCGAATCGCCAGCAAATTCTGTGGCTCACGCTCCAATTTCTCCTCAATGTCCAGCTCCTTGTCCGACTTATTGTTGTTGTTGTTGTTATTGTTGTTCGCCAGCTCAGACTTGATACGTTGATGTCCTGAATCTGCATGGAATTTAAGTGAGAGAAGAAGTGAAATGAAGACAAAAATTAAATTAAATTAATTTCCAAGTTGGCAAAAAACAAAGCGGAAGTAGACAAGTTCTTGGAGCACTACAAAACTTGGCACTTGGCAGTTGCCACTTCTTGCCACTTGCCACTTGCCTTCTTACAGCTGGCAACTGGCAACTGGGCGTTTGCCTTGTCTTTGGCAGGAGTCAGGGCACAAAAACCCTTGAAATTGTTGGTGGGCGTTGATGCGTGCAACCCTTCGCGTCGTCGTCGTTTCTGCAGCAAAAGCTTTCAGCAACAAAATTCTTCGGCTTCCGCCAAACTCTATTTATACCCTGTACTCATTGAAAATTGATCAAATGGGTATAATGGTGTTTGTCATAGGCAAAAACTTTCAAACTTTCGCATTATATTGAGTACGTTGATAAATTGCATCATAATCGGACAAAAATTAAATAAGTTATCGAAGATTGAAATTTAACCAATTTGAGTGTGTTCGTAAAGTATCTCCCAGTCGGCTTTTCTTTAGTCCAACAGCCTTCGTACTCGTTTCCCTTCGCTCTAAATGTGTTTCTCGAGCGCCAAAATAGGAATTCAGTCGCCAAGTCGAGCAAGGCCGCTTCTTTCTGAATATGCCAAGATTCTAAATAGTACGAGAGAGCGAGTGAGAGGGGTAGAAGGGGGAGTGGCAAGTGCGGGCGCAAGGCCACTTTGCCAACAATGTGCTGTCAACTTCCGGGGAGGATGTCGCCTAAGCAGTCAGACAAATAAACGAACGGACAGACGAGAAGAAGAGAGACAAAGATTGCATAACATTCGTTTCGCCACATAAATTGTACTTAAAAAGGCCCGCTGCCACAAATCTCGTCGCTTGAAGGGGCATTGAGGGAGAGCTCCATGAAGGGTCGGTCGGTCGGTTAGGTCAAAAAGCGACATGCCACCAAAATCAATGAAACCAAAAAACAAAACGACAACAAAAACCGACCTTAAATTAAATTTGAGCTTAGGTCAATGACATCTAGGACAGGGGAAGGAGCAGGGGATGGGGATCATCAACAAATTGGGTGACAGCGCTTACCAAATGTGTCGCTCGATTGCAGCTTTGTATTGCACTCAATGGGCAACTCCTTGTCTTTCTCATCATCGGACATGAGTCCATCATCGTCGTCTTCCGTTTTATTCTTCGGTTCCCACGTCATTTTATTCTCCTTTTTCAGACGACGTCGCGCATTCGCAAACCATGTGGAGACCTGTGTCAGCGTCATCTTTGTTATGATGGCCAGCATGATTTTCTCGCCCTTTGTGGGATACGGGTTCTTCTTGTGTTCGCTCAGCCACGCCTTCAACGTAGCCGTTGATTCACGTGTGGCATTCTTGCGTCGCGACGCAAGATCATAGTTCGGACCATAACTGCAACAAAGAAATAGCATACATTTTTACTCATTCCCCACAATAACTAGTAATTAGTTACATATATTAGTATTCCTGACTCAACGTTGATGAAGTCACTAATGACTTGGCTATAGCAAAACTATACAAAACTATTTGGTGACAGCGCACTGATATATTGGTTAAACATCGAGTGTTTCTTCCGGTAAATCGGACGTGTCCAGACCTTGCCACATATCAAAGTGTCTGCCCTGACAAATAACACTCCAGACAGTGTTCGTTGCCACACCTATGTATCGGTTAAACAATTACAATCAACTCAAGTCAAGTCGCGACCGACACTTCAAAAAGCACGAAAGACAAATGCTAAATCGCCAAAGTCTACACGAAATGTTGTACAATGGGAAGAAGTTGAGTAAAAAGTGTATATAAAATGCAAGAGATGCAGAATGATAATTTAGGTGTTCCCAAAGAGTAAGAGAAAGGAAAGCATAAGGACATAACAGCAATTCCTTATTAAAGAACTATTTCTCTTTTCAATACTTGAAACCAAAACTTTCAACCAAAAACTTCAAGTCGATTATAAATTACAAGGTTTAAAGGTGACTTTTGGTATAAATATTTAAAAATGTCTGGAACTAAAATAACTTTCTCTTTTCGTTATGATAAATTTATTATAGCTCTTCATTCATTTGCCACAACAACAAATGGAGGATGAATTTCCTGAAATTTTTATTTTATAAATCAATTTCTTCACCGACTTTAAGTTAATAAATTTCTTTGAATATCCTAATTCTTTAAATAAGCGCCACAAATTCATAACGTCTTAAGCTAAAGTTTTTTCCATTTTCACTTAGTTGTTTTTTTTTTAACCCACGTACTACGTGTTGCACTTTCGATTCACAAAATTGTGCTTCATGACGAGCTTCATCTAGGAAGAAAAAAAATAAACAACAAATAAAAATGAAGTAAAACGCACAATAAAAAAAAAGAAAACCGCGACACAAGAAACGCCTTGGGAATTTTTAATCTGTGCATTTGTAACTTCCTTCCGCCCAGTTCACCGCACAATCAACAACACAGCGTCCCCTCCTTACCTCCACCCTGCTGCTGCTCTCAGCGCCATAAACTTATTGAGCTTAGTATTATTTTTTTAAAAGCATCGCGGCCCCAATGGGGGTTTGAGGAGAAGGCAAGGCGTTAAGGAATACAAGCGCGATACCCTTGCATGGATTGTCTACTACGCTTAGTGCGGCACAGTTTAAGCCTGTTTTCGGGCCACTTGCCAGTTGGCCAACCTTTTGTGGTACTTAAGAAAATAAAATAAAAGCTCAAAGACGTCGCAAGGAAAAACTTTTGGTCGCCTTCGAACCATGAAAACATTTTAAATTCGCTTAACTTTAGCTTGGTGTTGCAATTGTTTTGTTCTTGTTGATGTTGTTGTTAAGGGGATTAGAGAGCAAAACTCACCCATAAGCGGCCAAAGTGGGATCATAGGAATAATATCCACTAGTTGATTGCAGGCCCGCTGAGGTCCAAGCATTCATATCCGAACCAGAGCTGCTATCCTTCATGCCATACGGATTACTCTACAATTAAAAGATAAATAGTTTTTTAGACATCATCAATTGAGGAAAAGCCCGTCAGAGACTAAGCTGATAAAATGCGTGTAAGCTTTCGCTAATTGCCTACTGGAGTAGCTCGATCACGGCAGATCAGTGTTGAAAAAAATACAACCTGCTTTTGACAACAAATATCTGCAATGTGTCGTCTTACATTCAGCATGGACTTCTGCCCGGCTGCACTAATCCAATTAGTTAACTACTTACCAATGGTGAGTAGAATGCGGAGTTGTCAACACCGATGCTGGGATAGGGATTCTGATCATTGGAGGGATATGGTCCACCGTAGACTCCTACACCAGCCGAGGGTAAGGCCATGCGAGTATAGCCGCCAAGAGTTAACCTTGCCGAATCGTATTGACACGAGCAAACGGTTTGACCCGAGACGGGATCTGTGATTATCGGTCGTCCGTTTTCGCAGCAGGACATTCCAGTTGCGACACGGACATGCGCTTCTAGAGCACTGCTAGAAATGCCGGTCGCTGTGGCATCTGTCTCTGTGGCGCCGCCAACGCCGACAACATCGTTGACTGCAACGGCATCTGCATCCGTCGGCAGGACTGGGCCCGTTGACACTGTCGGTCCCGCATTGTTAGACGTTTGGGAAATTGCACCTGGACTGACGGGACCAGTGATGCCCGTCGTTGCTGAGCCGCCCGATGGACTAAGGGAGGCTTCATTGGTGCCGGAGAGCGGTGATGGCACTGAACCTCCACCATGTCCGCTCTGACTGTCGCCCGTTGCAGCCGCCGCGCCGCCAAGTAACTAACAAAAGAAGGAGAGAATAAAAAAGTTTCAGCTTGAATATATTTCACAACAACAAAAAAAGTCACAAAATTTATTTATATATAAAAACTAAAAAGCCAAAAAAAAAAGGTACGATTCTTAAAACAGGTGATGCGATCAAGGACGAGAAGAAACTTTGAAGCAGGCGAGAGACAGGGAAGTCAGGGTTTTGTCGTTTGCTTTGAGAGAGAGCGAGAGAACCTTTAGTTCGAAAAATCAACAAAACAGATTAAGACGATAACTCCAAATGTCAAAATATTTTATTGGCTTGGCGCATTTTGCGATCCGTTCCATCTATTTTCACTTCATTAATTTTCAATTTATCACAGTCAGATTTCAGATACTGTGTGTGTTTTGGGGTCTCTGTGCCTGTGCCTGTGGCTGTGCTTAGCCTGTGTTGTGAGGCACGGACTGTGACTTTGGGCTCGGGCTCGGATTCAGATATTCTCTGCCTCTTTGAAGAGGGTAAGTCTCGCAAAGTATCAGCGGACCGATCGACCGCTCGATTGAGTGTAGGCATTGGGCATCGGCATCGGCATCGGCTATGGTTATGGGCAAGGTAAGGTAAGGTAAGCTAAGGCAAGGCAAAAAGGGCAAGAAATTGAATGAGGCACTCAGGTATGCGCTTGCACGATAACCGCAACGAATTGCCGATGCCCAATTTGAAAGACGCTAAGACCTCCAGACAACTCGAAAGACTCGCAACATCAACAGCCTATAAGGCAAGTGCTAGATTACTCGGTTACGTACGCATATCCATGAAAATCTTATAAACTCAATGAGCGTGAAAAAATAGGGAAAATAGGCTCAGGCGCAATGTTTGCTTTCGAGATAATGTGTCAGTTATCAAAATTCAGGGAAATTCCATTTAATCAACTGTCAATTTATTAACTGCATAGGGTAACTATTTTTTCCCAATGAAGTATCTATGCAATAGTAAAATTTTATAAATTTATATTATATTTTATATTTTATACTCTTTTAGCTATCAAATTTGTACTCATCCAAACATTCCTTTATTTATTTCTTAACCTTCCTTTTAAATATAATAAAAGTCCTACCTCCATGCACTTATTTCCATTAACGTTATGTTTCAAGCCTGCTAGCCAAAGAAAATTGAACATTCCTATAACAGTTATTATGGATTGCTTAATGTTTGGCTACTGTTCTGGCCAGTTTTGCTTGTATGGCTTTCGTAATCAGAGCTTCGGCGCGCTACTGTTGTCAAATTTATGCTTTAAAATAATAATGGTAATTCACAAGCGAAACAAGCTGATTTTCAACACCTCCTGCAGGCTATCTAATCGCAAAGCAATTTCGTGTGCGGACACCAACAACTCCACAATCCCAAGGAGGGATCGGTCCCATTCTCTCTCTCTCTCTCTCTCTCTCTCTGTCGCTTTGTGAAGAAACTTGAAATTATTGCATAATGAAGGCGTTTTCATGAATGAAATCTAATGAATTCTGAATGAATGACCACTGGCCGCCACTGGCCAAAAGGCTGGCCTGGCCAAAGGCTGACCAACTGTAACGACGAACAGGCAGCAACGAAAAAAAAGCAGCCACAACAAGTGGCCAGTCTCCTTCTCTCTCCCTTTCTCACTCTCTCTTTCTCTCTCTCTCTCTCTCTCTCTCTCTCTGTCTAATGTACAAAACGTTGCGCGCGCTCATTTCTTATTATTCTTTATTTTTATATGCGATTCGAACATCAATTTCAGTTTTTGTGGTCGTCCATAAAAAACACATATCAGCGACGACAACGACACTGCAAAGCAGAAGAAGAAGAAGTAGCAGCAGAACCCCAGACCCAAATACACAGCCAGCCTGTCCAGGCAGCTCTTGCCTCTGGTCCGTCTATAGCCGGCCAGTGGCCAGCGCTTATTATCGGCACGCAAGTCAGTTTATTTTTAATGATTCTCACTCACCCACTCTGGGATGCATTGTGCTTGTGGATGTGGAGGGGGCGAGGAAGCGCAGCGGCAAGTTTATCACATACGAGAAGGATAGTGTTTTTGTTGTTGCTTTTTTTTGGGCTCTCTCGAGGGGTTTGCTCACCGACCAATGTGGCTTAAAGGCAACTTTAGTTACCACCAATGCGGAAATGTTGCAAAATGTTGCCAAGTGTTGGCAGCAACTATTAAAATATTGCTTTATAGTGCGCTGTTTTATGACTGCGAATATACCTATTACATATATGTATGTATATGACGATAAACGGTGTGAACTGCAATTTAAAACTAACTGTGCCGTCTGCCTGTCATGTCGAATGTGAAAAGGATATAAATTCATTGGCAGATAATCCTTTCATTTTGATTTTTTATTCCAACTTGACTTAAGAAAAGTGTTGTGTTACTATTTTAAAGGCGTTCTATTTCATCAAAAGTAATTGTACTTAATTGAAGATGAGAGAAGGATTATATAAAAGCTGCTTATTTTAGGCACCAAGAAAAAGTTAGAAATATTACAAAGAACTTGAAGTCTAAAGTACATGCATAAAAGTGCTTATAGTAATTGACGATGTCTTAAATAAACTCATTGTTTATCTTATTTCAACATTTTGTACTTTTGGAACTTCGAACAACCTTCTTAAGGTTGTTTAATATTGAAATGAGCTCTGTTCTGTTCTCAATAATACATATCAATCATAATTCAATGACGTTCAGCCCGCCAACGGCCCCAATATCAATCATAAATATATAGTTTATGAAAGTGCAACAAAATAATTTCCTGTTCTGTGTAAACATTTTGAATAAAAAAACCATTTAAAGTTAACTTTTATCTCACTTTAATGAGGCATTTGTTAGCTTTAAGTCAAGAATTGCATTCAAAGAAATACTTTCTCTAAGTTGAACTCAACTCAAAGACAAAATGGTACAAATTAAAATATCATTAACAAAGGCAACTGATACGAAGGCTTAAATCGCTCTATTGGTTGCATGACACACACACACACACACACAAGTTCAAAGCAAAAACCGAATGCCATGCAACCAACAAACCTTGCAACAGTTGTTGTAGTACTACAATATTTGATGAAGCCGTTGCAAGTTGTAAGTGCAAAAACTTTTCAAATAGGCAAATCGACAGCAAATGTTAAGAGAAGTAAAATTAATGCAAAGTAATCTACACATTTTTTATTGTTATTATTATTGTGTGCCTTTGATGTGCAGACAAACCACATATGTGTGTGCCCCCCCCCATCCCTCACCCATCCTTCTTTCTGTTGCAGCCTCCGCCTGCTTGGTTGTTGCTGCAGTCTGCGGCCACCCGCTCTGAGTTTGGCGAAAAACTGTTGCCGTCACTTTATGGTTATTAATTTTATGATTTATGTTAAAGCTCACGAAACGCCTGCCCCGGCTACGGCTATGGTTTGAGTACGATACGAAAGTTCCTCCTATACCATCCAATTGCCAATTGCTTGGCCAAGTGCGTGTGCGCGCAAAAGGAGGTTGGGCTGTGAAGTTTGCCTTGTTTTGTTGTTATGATTGTTTAAAGTAAATGTGTGTGTGTGCGTGTGTGTTGTTGTTGTTCTTGCTGCTGGTTTGCAGCTACTGCTGAAAGATGCGTTTATGGATTTTTGTTTTTGCACTCCAAACAACAGCAACAAAAACAACAACAACAACATCTAAACAAAGAGTCTGCAGTTGGTAAAGAAGAAATAAAAAAGTGAGATGGCTTCTTTGCAATAGCAGTAGGTTGCTCCTGACGCCAGTCGACATCGACTTGGTATTGCTAACCAGGCAACAACGGCGCCGACAGCACTAACGGGCACAACTCCAACAACAGCAACTCCAATTCCAACAACAATAACAACAACAACAATAAAAAACAATAAGCGAAATTAAAAGAGGGAGCAGAAAACTTGGTTTTGGTTCCTCTGCAGACATTTGGTTTTGTTTTTGGCTCAGACAGTGGAGCACATCGAGACTCGTAGTCGAGTCGAGTCGAGTGCGTTGTGGCATTTGGCATATTCTCACATTCACATCCAGCCAGCTACCAGACCCCAATACCAATACCAATACCAATGCCAATACCAATGCCAATCCACAAATACCCATAGCTCTCTCTGTTAGAGATGCGTGTTTTTGCTAATGCGAATAAGTTGCTTCTGTTGTTCTTCTTCTTGTTGTTGTTGCTGTTGTTGTTGTTGTTGTGCGCTCCTTTTATTGAATTAACTTCAGTTTCAGTAGTTGTTGCTGTCGTCATCGTCGTCATCGTCGTCGTCCCAGTTCCCAGTTCCCTGTTGCAGAAGCAGAAGCAGAAGAAGTTCTTTGTTTTTTTGCCAGCGTGCTTTCAATGTTTGCATTAAAAATTCATAAATCAATTATGGAATGCACACGGCAAAATATTAGTTTTTTCTCGCATTCGGACCTCGATTGTTGGGGCCTATACGCAATGTGGCAAGGAAGGACACAAGGAACACATACATACATACATGTTTGCCTGTTTGTATGAAGCGACGGCTTCTGACTGTGCCTGGGAATTTAAGTTATTTTGCCATGAAATGCGTGAACTCGCTTCTCTTCCCCTCGCTCTCTCTGTTCATGGAACCTAAAACTCAAACAGCAGTTGCAGCAGCCGTCGATTAAATTCATATATATATATGTATAAATACGTATATTGAATTCGTCAGCGATTTTTGTGTGTCATATTTGGGATGCCAAATTGGCGTTGAAATTAAAATTAAATTAAATTAATGAATACGAGTTTTGGGTACATAAACAAACTTATATCTTTGCTTTTTTAAGTGTGAGTCTTAAATGGAATTTATTACAAACATAAATGCCATTATATCGATGGTCGAATATCGAAATTTTTGTTAATGCATTTTGATATTGGATTAACTAGAAAATATTACAAGATTTGACCACTTATGAAAAGTTTTCTAGATTTTGGTGGCCTAATTTTCAAAAATTTTCTTGATTGAAAATGAAATTTTAATGAAGAAATATTTTTAAGATATAAATAATCAATTTTAAGAAGTAAAAAGGAAGAACAAATCCTTCCGAATTTTTTGAATACGAATTTAATTGATTCCGACATTTTTATTGTATTTTCAATTTCTAGCAAACTTGGCAGATCAAATTTTTCAAATTATCGATAACTCTTTCCATTTTCAATGTAAATTAGTAATATTCTAATATTCTCAAGAAATTGTGTTTTTCAAACTTTCTCGACTAGAATATTATTTCTTCAAGATGTCAAACCAGTTTCTTCGAATTTAATATCTTTTCAAATCTCATTTATACAGTAATAAATAAATATAAAGTTAAGTATGATTATAAATCACAAACAAAACAAAAACATTTGCATATGAAATTGAAATGATTTTAATTGAAACATGCTTATTGATGGGTTTTAAAAATATACTTCTTTTATATCCATGTTAAATGACAAAATGTATTTTATTTTTATTTTGTAAAAATCCAAAAATTTAATTTAATGTTAATAAATTATAGAAAATTAAACTATAAATTATATTTTATTAACTCGATAAATATATCAAATCCAATTCAAATGTCAACAATAGAATAAATCAACAAAACAAAAACAAAAACTTTGCAAAGTTTGTTTTATACTTAAAACCAAGCATAAGTATTAAAACAAGTATAAGTATAACAATTAAAATTGCAAGTTCTCGCAATGATCTTTTAAGCTTTTGCGAACTTTTAATTTTATGCAAATTTCAAAGAATACAAATTAAACCCGTTCTGACAACAACAACAACAACAAAACACACACACAAAAGCACGCCCAAAAAGAAATCCAGGCAAAAATGAAAATAGCTACAACAAAATTTGGCCTGCAGATATAAAGAATAAACTGAGAATAAACCAAAAACAACAAAAACAACAACAACAAAAGCGTTGAGGATGGGTAAGAAAAGTAGGCCGACACTTTACACATCCGCCAGACATAAATACCCTCGATAATCTGAGCGTTCATTATTTTAATTATTGCAATATTGCTAAAGCTTTATGCATATTAAAATAAATGGCTTGGCCATTCGATACGTTTAGACAACAATTTACGTTGAATAGCCAAAGTTAAAGGCTTTAACTACTTTTATACCTGCATATATATACATATGTATATATGTATTTATGAGGTAATATATAAACGACACTCACTGTACAGGTCCATAGTCATCGCTGCCAAACACACACAGCCTCAGCTAACTAATTTGAATTACTGAACTTTACATTATGTGTATTCCCCTCCCTCTGAGGACCCTTTCACTGCGACCACCAAAATGACCAAGTAATTATGGCCCGAAGTCTAATGTTGCAATGCAGCCGCCACTGGGCAAGTCTGGCTACTCTTGCTGGCCAGAACGTTGACGTTAGTGATGGCGACGGCTGCCACAATGTCCTAAATTGTGCAACATTTGGCTTCGGGCGTCTACTATTACCGTCTAAGGGTGCTTGAATATTCATGTGCCCCTTATTACTGCAGCATAAAATTTAAATTTATTGTTATTTTCTAAAAGATGATTTTATATATGTTACCAATGTCACATTTCGCCAATTATATATGGGACTTAAAGCAGAGCACAAACTAGAAAATATCTATTAATATTAATGTTTATTAAGAAAAGTGAAATTTTGCGTGCTTTTACTAGGAAGCCTCTCACAGAAGATGTTAATAATATTCTTTTCAAATAAGCAATTTTAAATACTTCCAAACAAATTCTTATTAACTTGACCGTATAAAGTCAAACATGCTCGATTAAATGTGAAATATCAGGTAGAATAACAAGAATCCAGGCAAAATACCTTTACACCTTTGTGCAGATATTCTTTATATGAGCCATAAAGCTATATATTAAATAATTTTCAGAATTTAATTTAACGAATTGGAAATACCATATACTCAACGGCATGTTTCTTCCAATAGACAATAATATTATCCAAAATTATTATATTTATTGTCTGTTGTGGCAATAAGGCAAATGCCGACAAACTTAGTCTCACGGTTAGATGGATTCGATTTGTTCATTTTATATGAATACTTTTATAATACAAATAAGACGGCATGTAAAATTCATTTTATATCTAGTCCAATATAAAGTAAAGTATTCGATATTAATATGAATTTCTCCATTAAACTAAGTCAAATGTTCACAAACCTAAGCTTATTTTAAATATTTATTTTTATTGTGACTATCTTCTTACAAATAGGTTTTGTTGGAAACGGAAATATTGAAATGTTCTACTAAACATTTGTCAAAATTATTAGTAGTTGGCAAGGCAACATTCGGTTAAGTCTGATTGACACAGAAAGTACAAATTCTGTTTCAGTTTCATTTTTTCTTACTTCCCAAAATCAATTGCAATTTTTAACGAGGCTGCTGCTGTTGCTTACCTGATTTGCCGACGGGTAACCATATCCAAACTGCGCATATGCAGCCATTGTTTTGTTCGTCTTCCGATGCTCGATAGCGTTAACGGTGACGGTAACGGTAATGGTAACGTCAGGTCACCAACTTGGAGAGCTCACCGTGGGGCGCCCGCGCCCTGCAAGGATACTCTGATGATGTTGCTGTTGTTGCTGTTGCTGTTGCTGTCGGGATGCTGTTGAGCACTTGTTTAAGGGGTTTTTTGGGGGTGGTGAAGTGGGTGGAGTTGAAGATGGATGCGGATGGGATGGGAGAGCTGTTGTTGTTGTTGGTGGTGGTGGTGGTGGTGGCGTGCGTGCTTCAACGCAAAAGCGCGGCTAAGCACTCTGGGCACTTTTATTGTGTTGTTGGTTTGTTTGGCAGCTGTGTTGTCGTTGTTGTTGGCCTTGTTGAAAATTGATAAAACAAATTGTCGATGTCGAGCAGTTTCTGTTAATGTCGCCGGAGCC
The DNA here is from genome assembly GCA_030179655.1 of Scaptomyza flava. Lineage (NCBI taxonomy): Eukaryota > Metazoa > Arthropoda > Insecta > Diptera > Drosophilidae > Scaptomyza > Scaptomyza flava. The sequence continues at coordinate 6,270,355 of JARNME010000404.1, read as the reverse complement.
GGAAAATGTTTTGTTTGTTTTGTGTGACTTTACGATTTTTATTCTTGTTTTCTCTTGACTTTCTTTATCCTCTTTTTATTTTTATTGACTTTGAGTGTTTTGCAACAGTTGCCGACGCGACAGCATACAAATCGTCCACCAATGCTGGACACACTATAGTTATTTAGGGGTCCAGTTACGGATCACTTTGTTCACACAGGCGGCACACAGACACACACGGGCTTGGCCTGACCGAAGCCAAAAAGGTTGTGCGAGTTAATCACACTCAAAAACATATGTTTCTACTTGTGTTTCTCATATTTTGTATTGTATTTCATTTGTATTCGATTAGATTTTGAGTTGAATTTAATACTCGTTTGTACTAGTTATTGTGTTTAGAATTTTCATTGCACATACTATTATTATATGATTATGTTTGTTGTTTACCGATCGTAGTTTGAAACAAGTTTCAACCTGTCCGTCTGACTGTCAGTCTAGTCAACGTTGACGCTTCTGAATTCGAAATCGTTGTCAAACAACAGGCACAGCTGTGAGATGTGCGCCTATGCCTATTCGCGTTTCAACACAAACTGGTCTGGTCGTTGCCACAAACAAGCCCGTTCAGGGGCACGCAAGGCCGACAATCGAGTCGAGCAGTCGAACAACAGTCAACAACAAAACGCGAGAGCAAGCGAGAGAAAGAGAGAGAGAGCTACAGTATTCTGGTTAGGCCAGCAATCATTCCAACCAGAGAGCGTAATGCTTTTGCCATTTCTTTCGCACGTTCGCTGCCTTGCCATTCGAGCAAGCGAGATGGAAGTTGCATGCTCAGGGGCTGTTGCTTTTAACAACGCCCACCTCCGACTGGAATGGAAAGCAGCTGCAGCTGAACGTTTGTAATATTTCCAGTGCTTCCCCTTTTATAATGTTGGAAATAATTTTATGGCGGCTGGCGATCGAAAGGCTTCACACACAACATTTTGAGTTTCTTCCGCAACTCCTGGGATGTTGTTGTTGGTTGTTGGCTGCTGTTGATACCTTGAGCATACATGCAAGCAACACACACACACACACACGAACATAAGTTATTATTGTTAAGTCGACAACATTTATTAATTATGCATCACAAAACAATAAGAACGTTTAACACATGTGTGTGGATTTATCCAAAGGATCAATATGTGCATAACAACCTATAAAATTTATAAATAAATAAAAAGCTTGACTTAAATTTTCAAAATCTTGTAATTTTGTTAAATTGTTGTTTGTTTTATAAAAAATTCGATTCGTATCAGCACTTTGTATGATCCCGCCGGATGTGACTGCAAATCGAATTCAAAAATATTTAATAGTTTGTTTTAATGCGTATTTAAGTATATTTAACATTAAAAAACCTACAAGTTCTGTTCCTTAAGAAAATCAAGGATTTAAAACCCATCGCATGGAATGCACACAAAAATATTCTCCATTAATTGGCCCTTTTTTCGATCGTTATACGAAACCAAATGTGTGTTTGGAGTTTGAAAAAAAAGAAAGAGCAACAAACAAAACAATTTTAAAAAATTGTGAAATCGAAACCCTCGAAACACTTGAAATAGGCACAACCACTTGGTTGTATTCTAATTTATGTTGGAATATTTGTTGGAATTCTTGTAAAATGAGAACTGTTTTTTTTTTCGGGTGGGTGTTAACGCGACGTCATTTATAATGAATGTAACTAAGTGCATATGGGCAAGAAGTATGGCTTGGTGGTGGCGTCTTGTACTTACTGATCAACTATTTCACTGTACCCTTAAGTCTGAGTGGCAGATCGTGTTAATAATCAATTTTTGACTTGTGCTGGACATTCAATGTACTTGATGGCGCCAACAAAACCAAGTGCAGTAGTCGCTGAATATAGTAAACAACATGTTTTCTTTTTGTCAATCTTATAAATGTTGGTTTATACAAAGTAAAAATATCAATTATTTCATTAAAAAACTTTGATAAATTGATGGCTAAATGTCGATCTTGATTTAAGTTGGATTGCATACTAGTCAAATGAAGTTTCACTTATTCAGACATTATTTTAGAAAACACTTTTAATCTCTGTGCACGTTGTGCAAAGTTAAGCAAACCTAATTAGACAAAACTTTAATTTTCTAAGATTTTTAGTCAACTTGGAATAACTTAATAAAAAGTGTTCACTAAATCAAGTCCTTAATATTATTTTTGGTTAAAACCCAAAAAACTTTACAAAACTTAATTTTCTCTTTAACTAAATGAATTTTAAATCTTGTGCCATGTGTTTGGCTTTGAGTTTGCTTATGAGAATTTTTGCAGATGCCTGGGACCGGATGGCGCACAGACGGTAGGTAGCGCATAATCCGCGGCAGTAGCTGGGCACCTGCGCGGCTCTCCACCAGATCGGCGCACCATACAAGACGGTGGCACGGACTACACTCATTAGTAGCTTTCGCCGCTCCTGTTTAGGCCCTCGTGTATTAAGCATTATCCGCGACAGTGCTCGGCTTGCTCCAGCTGCTTTAGATGCAGTATACTCCAGATGCTCCTTAAATGTCAATCTCGTGTCCAGCATGACCCCGAGATATTTTATTGCCCTTTTCGACAGAATCGTGGCGTTGCCCACAACTATTCTAGCCGTCTCCACCGACTTGCGACTGCTGACTAGAACCGCCTCTGACTTGTGCGCAGCCAGCTCCAGACCCGCATGTTGAAGCCAGTCCTGCACGCGGGCAATGCACGTATTGCATGCAGCTTCCACGCATCTCAGCTCCTTCCGTACGACCACGATGGCTACGTCATCGGCGAAGCCAACGATATATGCATCGTCAGGGAGTTGAAGCCTAAGGACTCCGTCATACATAACATTCCACAGGAGTGGCCCGAGAACGGATCCCTGAGGGACTCCTGCAGAAACTGCGTGAGATTTGGTGCCTTCTGTGGTCCGGTAGTGCAGCACTCGACCGTCAAAATAGCTCCTTATTGTGTCCCGCAGATATGAGGGGACCTGCAGAACCTCCAGAGCGTCTAGGATAACATCCCAACTGGCTGTGTTAAACGCATTTTTTATATCAAGCGTGGCAATGAGACAGTATTTTTTGGTACCTCCTGCCCATCTGGAGCCTTGGATGGCACTGGATGCAATGTCGACCACCATGCTCAGGCGTCGAAGGTTGACCTCGCTGTCCGGAATCCAAACTGGTTTGGGGATAGCCCGCCTGCTCTGTCTATCGCTTGGCTGAGCCTCACAGATAGCAGCTTCTCGAAGACTTTGCCAATGTTGTTCAGCAGGCAGATTGGTCTGTACGAGGAAGGTTCCCCCGGCGGCTTATCAGGCTTCGGCAGTAACAACAGATTCTGCTCTTTCCAGCTAAGCGGAAAAGTCCTCTCGCGTAGGCACGTATTGAAAAGGTCAGTGAATTGTTGGGCTTTCAACGTCATTGCCAGCTTCAGCGCTCGATTAGGGATGCCGTCCGGGCCTGGGGATTTGGACGCCACGATGCTCCTGGCAACAGCGAGTACCTCCTCCGGCGTGATAACTACTGGTTCGATGTAGTCCTGATGCTGTGTTGTTGCTGCGGGCAGGGACTGCAGCCTACCGTTCGGGAACAGGCATTCCACGACGGCCCGCATCCTGCCTGGCTCCATAGAGGGGTTGTGTTGGTATCCAGCATAGATGCGTTTAACCACGGTTTTGTAGGCTCTGCCCCACGGGTCGTGCTCTGCAGAGTCGCACAGTTGCAGATAGCATTCCCTCTTGCTCGCCTTGATGGCCTTCTTGAGTTTACCTCTCGCCCGTCTATATTCTTCGTGCCTTAATGCGAAGTGTGGCCTATTAGCTGCTCGTTGGCAGAGCCTTCTCGCTCTTATGCAGGCTCGGCGCGCCATATCTATATCGGCGTTCCACCAATACGTGGGTTCATGGTGTCGCGCGTAGGGGCGGCGTAGTGCCATGCTGCTGTCGCATGCCGAGGAGACTTGCGCTGCCATTTGAGCTGCCCGGGAGTCGGCAGATCCTGATGTGGTGAGCTGCTCAATTGATCTAGAAAACGCCCAAGCGTCAAAGGTGTCTTGTCTGTAGTGTTTAGCGTTTGGCGCGCTATGCTCACTACACTCTCGCAGGCCACCCACTGAACATACGATGGCGTTGTGATCGCTTGCTGTGTACATGTCACTAATCGTCCACTGTGCTGCGTAAAATAGGGAAGGGCTGACGAACGTAAGGTCAATTACCGAGCCGCCCCCTGCTCTGGAAAATGTGTACCTGTTGCCGCTATTCAGTAGCGCCAGATCCAGTGGAGCCAGTGACTCCAAGAGCACCGTATAAGTGCGTATAAGTATATATGTATGTGTGTGTGTATCTGTGCCTGTGTGTGGGTTAAGAGTGTGAACGCATGACAGCAGCAGCAGCTGCACGATTGGGAGTTGCAAGCTCTCTTCTTCTTCTCCTCATCACCATCATCCCATTTATCCTGCCTCATGCCGCTGCTGCTGCTGCTGTGCTTCCTCTTACTTAAGTGTTGTTTCATGTCACCTGGAAAGCAATTGGACATGAAATTGTCGCTTTTCAGTACATGTGTGTGTGTGTGTATGTACATTTTGATGTGTGCTTCAACAAAATCTTCTTAAATTGAAGTTACTCACTCTAGTCAGTCTTTGCTCTTTGAATTTTGTTGCATTTCAATGTAATAAAATATAAAATCCCTTATACCCAAAAGACGACAAATGATAAAAGGACACAAACTCTCTATGCAAATTGCTTTCAATAAATTTGTTTATGCTTGAGCTTTGTAGAGATTTTGTGGCAAATTGCAGCAATCCCTTAAAAGGCACAGAGACGCAAACAAACAGTTTGTTAGCGAGGGATTGGAATTTGAGCTGTAGCACTTATGGCCATTTTAATTGTTTGTGGTAGACACCTTGGAGTCGTCACCAATCACACTTTAGTCGTTGTGTTCTATGTGGACATTGTTATCAGTTGAGAATATATATAGTGCTGATATGGTTATGGTATCGGCACCTGGCAATCTCTTATCGCAACACTTCAAAATGATATTACTGCTCAAACAAAAACAAAAACACTTTTCCAAACATTCATAAATGGAAACATATTTACTCACTTTTCAGGCATAATCAACAAATCGGTGCTCTTTGTGCTGTTCAAGTGGCCGACGAGCCTAGAATGGAACTGTTGCCGGTGTCAAAGTCAGTTTTTGGGGTTGGGGCCTGAGCCCTTTTAAACAGAATATACTTATATATATATGTATGTATGTATAGCCCGACTCTGTATGCGTTTGTTCCTCTCTTTTGTCGGCAACAACAGTCACGATTGATTGCCGCACCGATTGACACTGATTTCTAATTTCCAATTGGTTTTGTACAAAACAAACACTCGCACAACATATTATCTCTTGGCAATGTGCGGCTTGATAAGTGGGCCCACGTTTCTAGCCGGCGCAAAGTAATTATGCGACTTAGTGGATGTTGTTGTTGCTTGCTATGGACAGCTGCCCAGCCTAGCATGCCCCACAGACATGACAGTGGCATGCTTCACGATTCGGAATACTTTTTTTTTAGTTCACTTTCGCACGATTTATGCTTGGCAGTGATTATTTTTATTGGAAGATATTTAAATTTCAAGCACGTAAACGAAAAATAAAAAGTAACTGTTCCCTATCGAAATGCACTGCTTGGCCAGTAGTCAATTTGTGGGACAATTAGGAAATGAACTGCTTGCTCATTAATTAGCTAAGTATTGCAGTCGAACTTCCACGTAACGACACTTAAAGGGATAAGAAATGAGATTTTTGATAGAAGTGAAATGAAAAGATATGGAAGTTCGTTGCATGTAAGTTGGACAGTACTAAAATGGTGTATCGTAAATTAAACTTATTCAGACATTCTCATCAAAACCTTTAAGCTAAGTTATTATTTTGTAAGTAAAACTCACTTATATTGGATGGCTTTGAGCTTATGGTTCAGTATTATAATACAAAATAGCGATTCTAATGAAAACATTTTGCTATTTATTAATGTTCATGCTTAAATTTGTACCTTCATTGTGCTAACTTTAAGTTAACTAGTCGAACAATGCAAGCAACAAAGCCAAGACTCTCTGGAGAGTGTTCTTTCTACCTTATTGGGATTAATTGGGAATAAGTACGCACGTATGTACATACAAGAATATACTTGCATGTATGTTTTGCATATTGTTTGCCTTTTCATACCTTTACACACACCAACACATCAAACTCTGCGCCTTGTTTTCCATGTAAATATACAAAGTCAAACAAAGTTTAAGCGCATATTCCTGGGAGAGTAACTTTTACATTTTGTTGGAAATTGGGCTTTGCTAGCGCAGACGTGTTTCTTGGTTACACTGTTATAAGAGAGTTAAAGTTCAAGGGAAAAGAATCTGTATCCGTATATGTACCTATCAGTAATAAGTCTCTTCTTAAAGTAAGTTTAAGATCTCAAAAAATTTTAAAATTATTATCACAAATAGTCCAAATCTTCTGCTTCACAGTTCTTGTATCCTTTCCACTTAGCCAAGTCAAGTTCATGAATCATCTGGCGCAATTTAAAAACTCTTCACCCCATGATGATCTAATTATGCATACTGCTTAATCACCCCAACTGGGAAAATGTTGTTAATAAAACATTGTAGACGTTGTCACATTGCGACCTCGCCACAGGCCAACAGAAGGAACGAGAAAGGAAGAGTGAGATTCATGTTTGCCACCCAGCTAGTTTAGCGATTGCGAATTTCAAAATTAAATTCCATGTCATTCCGTGTAAATCATTTGCAAAATGATGCGAGTCCGCAACCGCCGGGACCCTGGTAATTTATCAAAAATAAATCATTTTCAAGAGTGTTGGTGATCCATAGCCAAATGCTCTAACACTCTGCGCGCTCGTATCCGTAGTCCCCCTCCCTCCGTCATACAAGTACATACCTGTCGCCAGAGTCCCGTACAGGCAGTCAAGTTGTGATAAATGGCAGATTAGTTTGCAAATTTCTAGAGTGCGACACCAAAATGTCCATGTCAAGCACCCCAAAGAGTGCATATAGATACATCTATACATACATACATATTTATTTATGCGTAACACAGTAATTAGTGATTAAGTTGATGTAATGTTCACTGCGCTTGTACAAAAACAAAAATATTTATATTTATGCATGGCATTTCAGCCAGTGTCGCTCTTTTAATATTTATATTTAGCTAGATCTCCCCGGATATCTTACAGGTAATTAGTCTTCACTCTTCCACGAAGCTGTCCCCGTTGAGATGAATTAACTTTATTCCTCTACACATTTTAAGCTGACAGAATCTGAGCCATATTTTTATGCATATTTTTTTAAATGAAAATCAACTTTAAAAAAGAGTATTTTATATATATTTTACAAGCATATCCATTCATAAGCAGCTTAGTTTCTATACAAGACTTGAAGTTCTTCAGAATCAAAAAAAAACGATGTTAATATTAATTCAAATCGATTAAAACAAATTGATACCATACTCAGCTTGGTCTGACATCGTTAACTAATTACGAGCAAGTGCAAATGTTTATACCACACTGTAAAATATCATTTTTCTTCACAGCTGACAACAGCAGTCAACAAACAGTCGCTTCGCGTTGCATTGCATCGCATCGCATCGCATCACATCGGTTGCCTCAATTTAAAAGCAATCATTAATTATGTAGACCTGCATTTTAGGCAACCATCGTCTCTTTCTCGCTCTGTGTGTGTGCACAACGGCGACATGTCTGGCGACAATGACGACATTGACAGAAGGCACTCGTGTCACTCGCTCAATACACGTATGTACATATGTTAGTAAGTAAGTGTTGGGACACTTGTATATAAAGAATTCACAGTTTGTTCCGTGTCCATATTGTTTCATTTTCTTGTTTTGTTTTAAGTTTTTGTATGTCATCATAGTTGACACAATGATTACAAATCGATGACTACACAATTTACACATACTTGATTTAGACAAGAACAATAAATGCATGGTAAGCAAGCTAATGTGTGTATAATTAAGTGATCCTGGCACTTCGAACAGTGTATTTCTAGCTCATTTAACAGTTTGCTATTATTGACAGATGAGTATTAATTGAGTGAATATTGTTTGACCTAAAAAAGGGCTATAAGAAACTTGTTAACTACTTTTAGTAAACTTTTACCCTCGACCCTATTCTTCTGCTATTAACAAGCAAACTTAAATCATTTCAGACATATTTGAATCAAGCAAATGTACAGATCTTACTAGATATTGAACTCAAACAAATCGTTAATGTTGTTTCATTAATGTTTTCCCATTATATTTCCAATGGTTTTATTCAACCTTAAAAGCCTTCACGCAACAAATTTAAAACAAAAATCCAACCATTGAAATGCTTCACTTTAATAGGCTGAATGTTCTCTGGGCCTATTTTGTAAAATTTTCAAACGCCAGATAAAACTGCAATTACAAGCCAACATTATTGGCTGCAACCCTGACAACGATTCCGCAATGGGCAATGGCCCATTACTCACCATTTTGACTATCAAACGGCGAACACGGATCCATTACTGTATCTGGTGTTGGACAACGCTTAAGTCCGCGATATAAAATGAAACGCGTACGTTCATAAATTCAATAAATAATTATTGCAGCACCAGGAGCCTGAGTTTTTGCATCAACAAACGACGCTTCGTTGGGTCAATGACAATGCAGCACCATCGATTGTATCTGGTTAGTGGGTGCATGTACCGTTACCTCATTTGATGGTCGTTGGAAGGGGGTGGGGGGGGGGGGAGTTGGATGCGCTGGTCTGCAGTTAATGTTCCTATTTTTGCCGTAATGCTAAAGTCAACTGCCTACAGGGCGTATGCGCATTTATTAAAATGAAAATCGGATTGCCTTTCTTGGGCCCGGTACGCTTGGGTCCGTGTGCTTCCATGTCTGTCCGGGGACAGAAGTTCCAATTTGCAGCACAATGCAAATTGTATTGTAGTCGAGTTATTGTATAATTGGTGCAATGTCGACTCTGTGCAACTGCAATTGTGTGTGTGTGTGTGTGTTGTGTCAATAAATTAAAATGAGAATTGATTCGCTTACGCCCGATTTAAGGCAACAACAGGGCCATTTTATGGGCAGATATGGACACTAGCCCGCCATGTAAACAGTTCCAGGCCAGACACCAGTCGACATATATATACATATACATATATATACTTGTATGTATGCACATATTACAAGTTCAGTCGCGTGTGCTCGCATTTCGAAACTATTAACAAACAAATTATATATGTTGGACCCGCACTTTAAAATCCAATTTCAGCATGAATTACAAGAAAATTCCATTAAACAATGGAGCTGCACGGAAAATAAACAAAATATACATACAAAACAAACAGAATACAATTCGACAAACTCGATTCATACCTCAAAACTGACCAGACACAGTGTCTCCAAAAGTCCAAGCACCAAGCACCCAGTGTCCGCATTAAGATAAGAGAAATCGTCTAACAAAACGCATAATCTACAGAATTGTACACAAAAAAAAAAAAAACAACATATAAAAAAATTGGTAACACAATTTGAATTCATTTTCTCAAACAAAAAACAACAAATAACGGGCTTGAGAACAAGATAAGCCAAACAACTGCGGGTCCAAGACGTCTGGGCATTCTAGAATCTTTTTGTTTTAGGTTTATTTTCCTGTTTTTTAGCCCGTCCTGTTAACCTGTCGTTGGTAAATGTCAGCGGTACAATAAAATTAGCTGTTTTAACGACAAAGAAATTGTCCTAGCCTCTCGTTTTCTCTCTCTCTCTCTCTCTCGATCTGAGATATGTGCGGCAAGGGAATCGATTGAAAGACCAATCAAATGGCATCGTAAATATTATCTTTGCCCATCTGCAACTTTGCAGCCTCTATCTTTGCCTTTGGCATTGCCATTGCCATTGCCTTTACCTTGGTCTTGGTCTTGCACCAAAGTGCCGTATCCATAAATTTAACAAAGTGACATTTCTTTGTCATGTTAATTAGACCGCCGCCAAGTGGTTAACGAAATTTGATAGGGCATCTAAGATATCTGCGCGCTCGCTCACAGAATCTCACAGATCTGACGCTCATAAAATGCTGATGATGGGTCCCACAAATGAACCCTTTCCAATGAAACCCTTTGACTGACTAACTATCAATACCACCACAATATATTTCTATGTACGCATATGTTCGTAGACATTGTGGCGGCGTTGACAACATGAGCATGCTTATTTCACTCATTAATATTTATTAGACTTACATTTATTTGCATATTACAAAAGACATCAGAGAAATTCTTGAGAAGAATAAAAATCATTTTCATTTCCATTGTCTCTAAAAATCGTTTTCCAAACCACATTTGGTTTAATGAAAATCTATTTATATATTTAAGAGGCTGAAAAGGTTTGTTTTAAATAATGTTAATTACAACGTTGACATAACCAAAATTTCACAATTGATTTTAATTTAATAAGCTAAGCTCAATGCCCTTTTCTTACCATTAAGAAAAATATAAAAATAATTAAAAAAATTATTTTTAATGCATGAAAAAATCTTTTGCAGTTCAAAGTTCTGTTATTTTTCATACATTTCATTCACATACTTATGTAAGTTTTTTATAAACTGACAGCACTTTCCCTATAGCTTAAAACTTATCATCAATGTTGATGACTCTTTGCTGGAATATGTCGCTCTTGGCACGAACGATCTCACAGGCATAGACGTCAAAGCCAAAACAACCAAAAACCAGCTCTATTGCCTAGATGGCTTCCTAATGGCCATAATTATTTTTACTCATCTTATCAACTTGTGTTTGTATCCATGTCGAGATGTCAAAAAAAAAAAAAAAAAACGAAAAAAAAGCGCTGCACTCGGTTCCGCAAAGGTGGCCATCGGTCCCACATCATTTTGTAGGCGTCTGACATCGTTGTAAATGTGTATTTTTAGTAGTTCCTCGCTTTTGGCGTTTAATTCCGTATTTCTTCAATTTGTTGTTGTTGTTTAAAGGTGGATAGGTAGACAGTGAACAGTGCACGTGTGGTCATGATTTATAGCCAACAATGTACGTCCATTAGAGTTGGCTTTAAGCCGAGAAGGAGGCGTCCGTCCACAAAGCAAATACGGTCAAGTAGAAATCCATCCATGTTCAAGTTTTAATTAATGAATCGCTTCAAAAAAATAATAAGCACAGCTGAGAATCAGCTTAAACTGCATGAAACTAAGCTTAAGCTTAAATTTAAAAAGGTGTCAAAATTTTCATTTAAATTTTATTTATCAACAACATATACAAATTTTACATTCATTTTAAATTCAGTTTTATTCTATGACTTTGATTCTATGACTTGCTTTTGAAAATCGGGTCAGTATTGACGAAGTTATGGATGTCGAAAGATTTGAGCAATTCCCATGTCTATTTTTGGCATACAATTTCAACATGAATTTTGACCAAAACTCGAATTGTATATAAGTGTAAATATATAAATGCAGTTTTATTCTAGGGGTCAAACCATGACTTTTAAGGTATTGCTTTTGAAAATCGGGTCAGCATTGACGAAGTTATGGAAGTCGAAAGATTTGAGCAATTCCCATGTGTATTTTTTGGCATACAATTTCAACATGAATTTTGACCAAAATCGAAGTTGTATTCAAATGTAAATATATAAATGCAGTTTTATTCTAGGGGTCAAACCATGACTTTTAAGGTATTGCTTTTGAAAATCGGGTCAGTATTGACGAAGTTATGGAAGTCGAAAGATTGAGCAATTCACATGTGTATATTTTGGCATACAATTTCAACATGAATTTTGACCAAAAATCGAATTGTATATAAGTGTAAATATATAAATGCAGTTTTATTCTAGGGGTCAAACCATGACTTTTAAGGTATTGCTTTTGAAAATCGGGTCAGTATTGACGAAGTTATGGAAGTCGAAAGATTTGAGCAATTCACATGTGTATTTTTTGGCATACAATTTCAACATGAATTTTGACCAAAAATCGAATTGTATATAAGTGTAAATATATAAATGCAGTTTTATTCTAGGGGTCAAACCATGACTTTTAATATATTGCTTTTGAAAATCGGGTCAGTATTGACGAAGTTATGGAAGTCGAAAGATTTGAGCAATTCCCATGTGTATTTTTTGGCATACAATTTCAACATGAATTTTGACCAAAAATCGAATTGTATATAAGTGTAAATATATAAATGCAGTTTTATTCTAGGGGTCAAACCATGACTTTTAAGGTATTGCTTTTGAAAATCGGGTCAGTATTGACGAAGTTATGGAAGTCGAAAGATTGAGCAATTCACATGTGTATTTATTGGCTTAAAATTTCAACATGAATTTTGACCAAAATCGAATTGTATTTATATGTAAATATATAAATGCAGTTTTATTCTAGGGGTCAAACCATGACTTTTAAGGTATTGCTTTTGAAAATCGGGTCAGTATTGACGAAGTTATGGAAGTCGAAAGATTTGAGCAATTCACATGTGTATTTTTTGGCATACAATTTCAACATGAATTTTGACCAAAAATCGAATTGTATATAAGTGTAAATATATAAATGCAGTTTTATTCTAGGGGTCAAACCATGACTTTTAAGGTATTGCTTTTGAAAATCGGGTCAGCATTGACGAAGTTATGGAAGTCGAAAGATTTGAGCAATTCACATGTGTATTTTTGGCATACAATTTCAACATGAATTTTGACCAAAAATCGAATTGTATATAAGTGTAAATATATAAATGCAGTTTTATTCTAGGGGTCAAACCATGACTTTTAATGTATTGCTTTTGAAAATCGGGTCAGTATTGACGAAGTTATGGAAGTCGAAAGATTTGAGCAATTCACATGTGTATTTTTGGCATACAATTTCAACATGAATTTTGACCAAAAATCGAATTGTATATAAGTGTAAATATATAAATGCAGTTTTATTCTAGGGGTCAAACCATGACTTTTAAGGTATTGCTTTTGAAAATCGGGTCAGTATTGACGAAGTTATGGAAGTCGAAAGATTTGAGCAATTCACATGTGTATTTTTTGGCATACAATTTCAACATGAATTTTGACCAAAAATCGAATTGTATATAAGTGTAAATATATAAATGCAGTTTTATTCTAGGGGTCAAACCATGACTTTTAAGGTATTGCTTTTGAAAATCGGGTCAGTATTGACGAAGTTATGGAAGTCGAAAGATTTGAGCAATTCCCATGTGTATTTTTTGGCATACAATTTTAACATGGATTTTGACCAAAAATCGAATTGTATATAAGTGTAAATATATAAATGCAGTTTTATTCTAGGGGTCAAACCATGACTTTTAAGGTATTGCTTTCAAAATCGGGTCAGTTTTGACGAAGTTATGGAAGTCGAAAGATTTGAGCAATTCACATGTGTATTTTTTGGCATACAATTTCAACATGGATTTTGACCAAAAATCGAATTGTATATAAGTGTAAATATATAAATGCAGTTTTATTCTAGGGGTCAAACCATGACTTTTAATATATTGCTTTGAAAATCGGGTCAGTATTGACGAAGTTATGGAAGTCGAAAGATTTGAGCAATTCACATGTGTATTTTTTGGCATACAATTTCAACATGAATTTTGACCAAAAATCGAATTGTATATAAGTGTAAATATATAAATGCAGTTTTATTCTAGGGGTCAAACCATGACTTTTAATATATTGCTTTTGAAAATCGGGTCAGTATTGACGAAGTTATGGAAGTCGAAAGATTTGAGCAATTCACATGTGTATTTTTTGGCATACAATTTCAACATGAATTTTGACCAAAAATCGAATTGTATATAAGTGTAAATATATAAATGCAGTTTTATTCTAGGGGTCAAACCATGACTTTTAAGGTATTGCTTTTGAAAATCGGGTCAGCATTGACGAAGTTATGGAAGTCGAAAGATTTGAGCAATTCACATGTCTATTTTTTGGCATACAATTTCAACATGAATTTTGACCAAAAATCGAATTGTATATAAGTGTAAATATATAAATGCAGTTTTATTCTAGGGGTCAAACCATGACTTTTAAGGTATTGCTTTTGAAAATCGGGTCAGCATTGACGAAGTTATGGAAGTCGAAAGATTTGAGCAATTCCCATGTCTATTTTTGGCATGCAATTTTAACATGGATTTTGACCAAAAATCGAATTGTATATAAGTGTAAATATATAAATGCAGTTTTATTCTAGGGGTCAAACCATGACTTTTAAGGTATTGCTTTTGAAAATCGGGTCAGTATTGACGAAGTTATGGAAGTCGAAAGATTTGAGCAATTCACATGTGTATTTTTGGCATACAATTTCAACATGAATTTTGACCAAAAATCGAATTGTATATAAGTGTAAATATATAAATGCAGTTTTATTCTAGGGGTCAAACCATGACTTTAAGGTATTGCTTTTGAAAATCGGGTCAGTATTGACGAAGTTATGGAAGTCGAAAGATTTGAGCAATTCACATGTGTATTTTTTGGCATACAATTTCAACATGAATTTTGACCAAAAATCGAATTGTATATAAGTGTAAATATATAAATGCAGTTTTATTCTAGGGGTCAAACCATGACTTTTAAGTATTGCTTTTGAAAATCGGGTCAGTATTGACGAAGTTATGGAAGTCGAAAGATTTTAGCAATTCCCATGTGTTTTTTTGGCATACAATTTCAACATGAATTTTGACCAAAAATCGAATTGTATATAAGTGTAAATATATAAATGCAGTTTTATTCTAGGGGTCAAACCATGACTTTTAAGGTATTGCTTTTGAAAATCGGGTCAGCATTGACGAAGTTATGGAAGTCGAAAGATTTGAGCAATTCACATGTGTATTTTTTGGCATACAATTTCAACATGAATTTTGACCAAAAATCGAATTGTATATAAGTGTAAATATATAAATGCAGTTTTATTCTAGGGGTCAAACCATGACTTTTAATATATTGCTTTTGAAAATCGGGTCAGTATTGACGAAGTTATGGAAGTCGAAAGATTTGAGCAATTCACATGTGTATTTTTTGGCATACAATTTCAACATGAATTTTGACCAAAAATCGAATTGTATATAAGTGTAAATATATAAATGCAGTTTTATTCTAGGGGTCAAACCATGACTTTTAAGATATTGCTTTTGAAAATCGGGTCAGTATTGACGAAGTTATGGAAGTCGAAAGATTTGAGCAATTCACATGTGTTTTTTTGGCATACAATTTCAACATGAATTTTGACCAAAAATCGAATTGTATATAAGTGTAAATATATAAATGCAGTTTTATTCTAGGGGTCAAACCATGACTTTTAATATATTGCTTTTGAAAATCGGGTCAGTATTGACGAAGTTATGGAAGTCGAAAGATTTGAGCAATTCACATGTGTATTTTTTGGCATACAATTTCAACATGAATTTTGACCAAAAATCGAATTGTATATAAGTGTAAATATATAAATGCAGTTTTATTCTAGGGGTCAAACCATGACTTTTAAGGTATTGCTTTTGAAAATCGGGTCAGTATTGACGAAGTTATGGAAGTCGAAAGATTTGAGCAATTCACATGTGTATTTTTGGCATACAATTTCAACATGAATTTTGACCAAAATCGAATTGTATATAAGTGTAAATATATAAATGCAGTTTTATTCTAGGGGTCAAACCATGACTTTTAATATATTGCTTTTGAAAATCGGGTCAGTATTGACGAAGTTATGGAAGTCGAAAGATTTGAGCAATTCACATGTGTATTTT